>CM077834.1:3419031-3695505 GCA_039720395.1 Liquidambar formosana
TAACAAAAATTCTATACTGCTCCAGAAATTGTTATTTACGGGACACAGTTCATATTATCTGTTTTTACTGCATTTAAATAGGAAAATGTTTAGGTTGCTTTAAAGTAGTGGTATAGTATGTGAACTTTCTCAACGTTCCTATGTTGAATCAGTATATTGGTACAAGTATGAACAAATTACCTCATAATTTTGCTCTAGCCTTTATGTCATCAATGCTATTTAATTAGTAATGCAATGCCTTTGTTACTTGCAAATTACGTCAAATTGGTTCTGTGTAAGGTTTTAGCCTGGATCGCTAACTGACAGAGCTAACCCACTAATTGGACTTTGCTCTCTTTTTATTGCTATAACAGCATTCCGGACTTCCAGTCCCAATGCTCCTTTGTTGTTTTATTCTTGGTCCTTATCATTTTGGTCTGCAATCTATTTCAATTTGCTGGTTCTCTTCCTTTCTGGTTCTTTCCAGAATTATTGACCGAGCATTATAATGGTCATATTCGTCGGAGGTAGTGGATTTACTTGAAGGGAGTCGCATGTTCCTCCTTAAAGGCGAAGTTATAAAAGATGCTTGTTTTTTCCATATGTTGAGGCTTACAGTTGGGCAAAGCAAACATGTCCTAAACATAGTATGATTTTCCTTATCAAAAAAAACATAGTATGATTTTGAAAATGGTAGCAGAAAAATTTAGTGGCATGTAGCCATTTAGATTGCTTTTTCCCCCCTCTTTCTTCATTTTTCTGGCGAATCAAACATTGGCTTTATTCACTTGAAAATGATAGCAGAAAATAAATTTTGCTTGAACACTGGTGTTGAGGGGATTCCTTGTTTCAAAGTTCGCAATAGAAGTATTTTGTAGAACCTACACACCCAAGCACCATATTCGGGTTTGACTATTTTTGTAAAATCAAGTAGGGTCCCCAAAGATTGGATGATGTTTCATTGCAATTCTTGCTGAACTGAATGAACAAATTTCCTAATACTTCGTATAAGAAAGTGTGAACAGTGGAAAAGTAACGTTGTGTGCTTTGTCGGAGTTTGCTAGAACATAAGATTAAAAAAAAAAAATAGGTTCAGTCAAGGAAAATGCTCAAGCCATTAGAAGTCATTCTTTTTGAAGTTGCACACAATATATTACTCCATACAAGTTTTGAGCTTCAGCAATTTCTCTCATTCATTATATTGTATGCATCTTCAGTGGATGGAGAGGCAGCGGTAGCTATGGAAGATGGTCTACAACCCTGCGCCCTGTTCCTTCCCAGTTAAGTTTCTCTTTCTTATGTATTGTTCATTCAAATACATTTCAAATCGCAGCTGAAGGTGTATCTTTGAGTTGAATACCTTTTGTATTTTCCTTTCTAAAACAAATCGAAGTTTATGGTTTAAAAGCAAAAAAAAAAAAAAAAAAAAGATTTGTGAAATAAGGGAATTTTCATGAATAGTCCACTACCCAGTGTTGTGTCCACTAAGCAGGGTCCTGAATGTGGTGGACCTATCTCCTTTCTTTCGGTTGCAATTTATGTTTTTTAAACTTTGAAACCAGGATTGTAGCCTGACAGTGATTTAGTAAATTGGTTGATGCATATATGTGTATACACGCCCGCACACACTAATCTCTCCCTCTCTCTCCCTCTCACAGTGATCCTAAGATAAGCATGGAGTTGTTGTTTTCACATCAGGGATTGTACCAAGTTGCAGATCCTGATCAACCTGGTATGATTATGTTTCTTCCCAGAGATGGTCGTTGATGCCGAATCGCTTTTCCAATGTGCAGTTTATTTGGTATGTCTACTTTTTAGCTGTTTTGTCTGTTTTGGCTCATGTAACTATATGAACAAAAAGAGGAAGGACTTCCGTTTTGAACTAGAGTGGCAATAGTTTTATATATGCACTGCTTGTGTTCCATTGATCATCATCGGTTTTGTAAGTGTTGTTTTCTCATTATTGGGTTTTATAAAATGCTGGACTAAATCATGGATATCTTGTGTTTCAATTGCTATTCAAGTATTTTGCAATCTGTTATTGTTGACCAGATGAACTTAATATGTGTTAAGAAGAAAAGAAGTGTGCTCTACTTATAAGAAACCCTGCTTTGCGCCAAGATGATTGAAGCAGGCATACCAATAAATCAAGCAGGGTATGGCATCATCACTCAGTTATGTAGAGAAACGAAGCAATTGACTGTGAAGGTTCACTCACTGGTAGATAAAATACAGTTTTCATATCCCAACAAATCATAGCAAAGAAATGCTGGGATTGAATTTAGCCGCTAACTACATTCCAAAAAGCAATGAGCAAAACGAGACTATACGCAAGAGGGAGGCTTTTGTACGCCGTAAGAGACACCATTGACATGAGAGCAAGACGAAGCTGCAGGTCCATCAGGGCCATGGTAATCCAAGTTGATGTCCTTAAGCTCAATCTTCTGGCATGGCACATTGCTACTGCACTGAAGATTCACTGCAAGTTTTGTGCTAGAGGTACCCCTAATGTTTCTGAATTTAACGTCTTGAATTTGAACTTGTGAGGCACCCTGCAAAGAGGAGGTTTCATCACCCAAATTTAGTTTTTCAAAAAAACCAATTTTCAGGCACAAGTATGCTAATTAAGATTCAAAGGGATTAGAGTAAAAAATATTGAAAACAGATTGTTAAGTATCCAAACAAATTGGGCTGCGAGCCTTGACATAAAGGGTCAAGGCCCATAATCCCATTCAGTAGATTAAGTGTACATACTAATAATTTGTGCCCTTTTTTTCTTTTTTTCAAATACTGGTATTATAATTAAGATCCAAAGAGATTAGAGAAAAAAAAAAATTTCTGACCTTGGCATTGCAAGAGCCGGACTGGGCAATATTGTTGATCAACGACGATAGGGTTGGCGACGTTATTGACAATGATGATATCTTCGAAAGTTAAATTGGAAACAATGCCGGCTGGAGAGGGAGCCCAAGTTTTGATCCTCACACCATTAGAAGTACCACTAATGGTGCAGTTTCTTACAGTTAATCCAACTACAGGTTCTTCATGAGGGGAACTCCCAAGACTCCCAACACTAATTCCATGGCCCGGCCCACATTGAACCCTAGTGATTTCGATGTTTTGACTTCCCTGGCCCATTGATATGCAATCATCTCCGGTGGCGATTACCGAATCCAAAATGTGGATGTCCGTCGAGCTCCCGATATGGATTCCGTCGGTGTTAGGGCTGTCCGCCGGGGCTGATATCCTAAGTTTACTTAGATTCAGGTTTTTGCAAGAGAAAATGTTGATGTGGAAGGTTTTGCTGTCGATGGATGATATGTGATGAACCCTTGAATTGGTGACGAAATCAAATCTTAGAGACTGATCAAATACCAATTTTCAAAAAATTAAAACACATGATGTTAATTTTTTGCATGTAATACAGAATTACTAAAGTTTCAGCTACAAAAAATTTTGCATGCTGGATGATTTGGATTAAGAGGCCGATAAAGACCCACGGAAAGGCCCGTTTTTCCTAGAATATGGGCCACTCAAGTCCAAAGCACCAAAATTTTAACCAGTTGAGTCCTCAAGCTGATGCAGGCTCCAGCCCAAGTTTTCAGCTGTTTTGGGCTCAACCCAACTGTGTCTGCCCAAAGAAACAAAATCAGAAGCCCAAACAAACTGCTGGGTCAATCTTCATGGAATGAGAGAATCGAGAGTTCCAAACCATGCAAGTTGAGGAATGGAACAGGGGCATGAATGCCTACCATTTCAGTATCAACATGTTTACCAAATCAAACAGTCTTATTTGGGCTTTCAACCCTTAGCATGGTAGCCCAACATTTGGGCCAAAATCGTGCCCGACTAGGAAAAAGAAAACGGGAAACTAAAAATGAAGCCCATTTGAAAGATAATGTCAAAAAGTCTCAAAAACAGAGGTAAAATTCTTTGGTTTTTTTTTTCCTAATATTTCTCGTAAAATATCATGCATGTGAGAATTATTTGAGGGGCTTTGCTAGAAAATAAGCACAAGAGGTGATAAGAGGTTGAATTGAAAGACAATCTTACAATGGGAAGAAGCTTGCAATTTTTAGTCCTGTTACAATTGTTATAGGGCCAGGCCGAAGAACCTTGGCCATCCAACGACCCACCTCCAGCGAGGGTCAAATCCTGGAGATGTCGAAAGGTAATCCAATGTTCAGTATTGAGTGAAGATGGATCAGTAGGAGCCTTTAGGGCCCCTTTAAGTAGAAACACTGTTGGCCCATTGCATGGGCCCTCAAATACGACTGGGCCTAACATGTATGTTCCGGAGGGGACCAAAATCTGACTCTTTCCTTTCCATTGACATGCTTCATTCCATGCATTCGAAAAGGCCTACAATGTGACATACAAAAACATTAGTATAAATTTTGTATATATAATCAATACATAAAATAAAATAAAAAATAAAATCAATACATAAGATACTTTTATATATATATATATATATATATATGTACTTTTTTTTTAGGTTCCAAGCCATTTCTGACTACGTAAATATTTCATGTACCAATATGTGATTATCACGGACGGGTCAGATCATTACGTCATATTGCGTAGATAACCTAAATCATATATGTAGGAAAATTTTAGGTGATGATGTCTTCACATAAGTTGTATTAGACCCATCCTAGAAACACGAGCCTGATGCAACTTGTGTGAAGTCATCCTCGTAAGAACATGACTCTATATATAATTTGTATATTGACATAGGTATTATAAATTTTCTTGGGCTGGATTACCTTACTATTATCGGTCTTTCCATCTGCAATTGCACCATATTTCATCACATTAAAAAACTTGCCTTGGCCTCGAGCTTCCACAACCAATACCAACGAGAACATAAGCAAACAAACCCTTGGAAAAGCCTAAGCTCGAACCCATCTCTTCTTCTTCTTCTTATTCTTTGATTAATCAAAATGTAGTGAGGTAGAATGCAATGGTTTATTTGTTCTTATACTGGTGATCTCATGGATAAAAATGGAATGATCATTTCAACCAAAAACAAAAAATGGAATGATAATAAAAATGACACGATTTTCGTCCTATGTTATGATCCAGTATTGATATGATTGAATAAGTTGCTTGCTTTAACAGATTATTGACATGGAATTTTCCTATTGTAGCTGATTTTTTTTCTTCTTTTTATTTTATTAGAAGGTATGAAGGCATTAACAGTGGGTATGATTGGAATGTAAACTCATATGGTAGTATAGGTTTTGACCAGAAGTAACTGCCACTCGTTTACCAAAAGTGACATCCATTAAGCATGGTCAAAAGTCAAAACAAATCCATATAGGACCCTTTTTCCTTTTTTTTTAGTTAGATTTAACACACGTTTCAAAAATAAAATAGGGTATGGTGTACATAATTAATATACAAGTAATTTATATAGTAACTAGATTATTGATGAAGACAGATGTCCCTCTTAAGAGTTCTTTTTTTTTTTTTTTTTTTTTTTTTTTTGGGCCAAGCAACGAGATGTCCAAACTGTCAAAGCCCGACTAATCTCTACTCCCCACGCGAGGCCACCACTCCATGAGGTCGTTTAACGTCTAGACTAATAGTCCTAACTGATGACTGGCCAAGAGAGATTAACAAGTTTCAAACCTGAACCTTTAAGAATTCAAACCCGAACAATTTATTTAGTAATTAGATTATTGATGTTCTTATTCCTATAATTTAAATTTTAATGAGGTCAGCAGAAAGTAAGGTCCCCTTCATGGGCATGATGGATGGCTTTCGTTTCATACTTTCATCCCTAGGTTCTCCGAGATGACAGCCAGCCCAGTTGATTAGGCATGATTCTAGTCTGATTTGTACTCGAATCGAGCAACAAAGGATTTTCCATAGCCCAATTTTAGTTTCTAATAAAAGCGCAAGGATTTCAAATCTTAGAATTTATAACCCTAAGATTTTGTATAGGTCCAAGACTAACAATTCTGACTTATTTCTTCATTAGGGTGATTCTAGTTTGAGATTATACACTGGCATTTCCAATACTTTTTAGCAATGAATGGAGATCTTTTGCAGTCCTTAATCATATGCCCCTTCTGATACTACCTCCATATAATTGGACCCTATGCAACAAAGCGATTGTATTTATATATAAACTATGATTGAATGATTAACTCAATTGAATGATTGTAGCCATTTGATTGATTCAATTTTAACCAAATTGTTTGAATGATGGTGAGGCTTGTGAGTTGTGATAATCTCTCCAAGTAAGAATAACATTTTCATCAAATAGACAAAGCCATTTTAAATATATTAATTAGCAATAATATTGATCATTGCCTTTTTAAAAACTTTTTTATAGGTGCAGAAAAATTGGCTTTGTGTAGTCCATCCAACATTTGTCAAACCCAACAGCCTTATCGGTATAAATTTTACAACACAGATCAAGTATAGAGAACAAATAGAAGCAGGCACAGTGGATTCAAGCCCATTCAGGTTTTTACTTGAGTCTCATATATTATAATTATTAACCAAGAATTATCATGGGAAAAAAGCATACAACAATTAATGAAACAGAGAAGCAAATATTGCTGACTACAACAGATCCATCATGACGTGTACCTCTCAGAATGTGTGTTTTTTTTTCTCAAAAGACATGGGGAAGAATGAACATAACTACAAGATTAAATGAAAAAGAAAATAATGACAGCAGATTAGGGAAAAGAATCAGAATTAGCTGGGTAAATGATGCAACAAAAGCTCCCAACTGATAGGCAAGCAATGCGATGGAGATACAAAGGTTCACGAAATGATCACAAGTAGGGGGACTGTGTTACAGTTTCATAAAAGCAGGAGGCTGGTCGCGACTATAGCGAGATTTGAAAGGAAAACGCAGGCAGCAATCTTAGGCTGCCCATTTCGCGAGGTTGGAGTTGGTGCGGCAACCCCACCACTTGATTCAGAAGTTGGGGCTTTCTTAGTAACAGATGGCAAAGGTGGCTCACTTACATCAGATTCTGTCAGGACTGGGTATGGAGCCTCAGCTGGTGGCAAGGATTCATTAACAATGACTTGCAAGAGACTTCCAGGCAGAACAGGTTGCATGTAAGGCGGTGTTTTAGTGCCCAACCCTAAACATCGGTTCTCTGCATTATGCCAAAGCACCATAATTAACTCAGAAGTAAACATCAACAGCTCAATGGAAAAGGAAAATAAAAATAATAAGATAAATTCGAAATTAGTGGCTGTCCATGGTTAATTTATATCCATATTGTGGCTATTTCTTTTTGGTACAATGGGAGATCGCAAAACTGTATATGTAGGACAACAGGTTGGGATTTCACATAAAAAACCTGATCATGATCTAATGAGCATATAACTGGAGGATGATAGTAAAATTAGTTTAATGACAAGCTGTAGTTCTAGTACAGCACTACAGCCACCAATAGGCTGTTTCTCTCTGCCAAATTTTGCCAAAAATTTTGGTTTTTTTTATTAAGTTAGGTATCAAGTGATGTCAAAATTCCTCCATAAATTTGCCAATGAAAAAGTAACTAAACGTATTCTTGCATAAAATGAACAAAAATAATTTAAATAAAAGTATACACTTACTTTTGTAGGAAGCAGCTGTCTTAGGAAAGTCTGTGATGACGCCATCAATTTCCAGCTTCCACAACATATGAGTTGATTTCCACAGTTGCATCTGAGAAGAAGTCCCATGCTTGAGAAACAAACTCATTGTTGAAAAGTTGCACATAAACAGGGAGCTTGAATGACTGTAACTTTGCTACTACATCTGTAGAACCAGCGAGGAATAGAAGATCGTCGGGAAAGACAGAAGACTTGCTGACAACCACAGAATGGGCAAAGCTCTTGATTTCTTCAACAGTTGAGTTAAGGGCATCACGAATGTTTTCATCGACCTCATACACAAGCTCATAATTATTTTTCTCCTTAAATTTGAGCAGAACAGAGCTGTTGGTGGACTGAATCATAACTTTCTTCGCTGTCTGATTATCATAACCAGCTTTGCTCAAGGCGTCAAGGACTGCATCAGTTACACCCAATCCCTGGGCGTCTCTGCAAGGTAGGCTGCATTCTGAAAGAGAGAAACAGATTAAATAATAAAATGCCATCTTCATGAATAGGATAAGAACCAGGGTGTGAAGTAACCCATCCCCTACTGGCGTTGGACAAAAAGTACATGCAACAATTCTTGACCATTCCAAACTACAGAAATTTAATTCATCACTTCCCCAAAGGATTAAAAAAAAAAAAAAAAATACTCCTTCCGTTCCTAAATAAGTGGCCTACTTTCCATTTTGGGATGTTTCAAAATTATTGTCGCATTTCAAAAGTAATTGGTTATTTTTATTTCATTTCCTAAAATACCCTTAAAAAGGCATTCTCTCTTTTTCTAATGTTTTGTACACCTAAGGGAAAAATTGGAATGTCAAAACATATGTATTGATGTGAAAGAATTTAATAGGGTTTCCTTAAAAAGCGTGTTTTTTCAAAGGGGACGGTCAATTAGGAAAGGAGGGAGTAGTATTTTTGTAATGAATCATATAAGTTCCTAAATCCTTCTTACTATCATGTATGCTTGAGTGCTTGACAAACTTTGGTTTCAATTCAAATTATGTCTAGAAACTTCCATAGCCAAAACTCCATGTAGGCAAAACATAATTTACTACTCACTCCATCCCACAAAGATAGGCCATTTTTGCAACTTTTTTTGTCCCAAAATGTTAGGCCATTTTGAAAAGTCAAATCATATTTTTTTTGGATGTTCCCATACTACCCTTTCTTATCTCAAGAATTACTTTTCACACAACGCAATAACAATCAGTAGAAGAGGATACTTTTGGAAATATGGAGTTTAATAAATGAGAAGTCAATGCAATGATAACTTTTCTTAAACTACGTGTTTTGTCAAACTTGGCCTATCTTTGCGGGACGGAGGGAGTAATACCCAATATACCTCATCAAATAGACCAGGGATTAATTTATTATGGCTATGTTTGGTACGTTGGATAAAAAGGTTGGATGGGATATGATTGTTGGATGAACAAAAAGTCTTTAGTAACTTTGTTTGAAGTGAGAAAGATAGTCTTTTGGACAATTTTCTATCCCATGGTTATTTTTAAATGAGATAGTATCATTGGATAAAAATATACCACCTCTCTTGATGGGTTTATAATATCCCGTATATGGAGGATATAACTATCCTATGGATGATATAGATAGTTATATCCCTTATTTGAAAATAGCACAAAGCACATAAAAATAATATGTTTATCCAATCCGGTGTATCCGGTGAACCAAACATAGCCTATATGCTGGTGTACCAGGTACAAAGTATAAACGTTCCCCAAACCTTTTATTCTGTGCACTTTCGTAACCTGATCGTTTGAAGAGTGCATAAGTATGTGAGTTTTCCAGAATTCTACGATTTGTTGTCAACAAGAAATGAAAGTATAAGGTAATGTATCCTTCTTGTGATAATACATAATTTGGGAATGATTTAGGTATAAATACATTCTTATTGTGGGTTTAATTTAATTTTAAATAGAATTTTATGATAACATGAGCAAGGCGGATTTACTTGGTAGGGTTATAATTTATAAAGAGGATCATAGAGTATGCCTTTGGCAGTTCAGGATAGCCTCCAGGAAGAAGATTATGTTCCATCAAAGGTGACACGTTCAAAAGGTTTAGCCCCTCAAAATAACTGTATTAATCAGAGTCATTGGCAGGCTAGTCACAGACGGAGAATTTTAATGTGTCAAATTGCACGTCTCAAAGCATGACTGAAATGTTAAAAATACAAATGGCAACCTTTGGTTAGGGGAGAAAAAATCTCTTGATGTGGTGATTTTTGGTCTAGAGAGATCTACTACCTTCTTAAGTGAGACTGTTCAAAAATGTGTTTGTCTAAGGGCGAGACAATTATTCAACTCAAGAATAAAGTTCATTCCAAAGGATGAGGTACTATTCCATAAATGAATAATAAATAAATAAAAGGGGGAATTATAGATTAGTCCGGCTATAAACAAATAATTACAGTTAGTAGTCATTCTTAGTTAAGTTAGTAGCCATTTACTCCTAAGTTAGTAGCCATTTATATTGACGTGTATTTATTTGCCCGTAGCTGGACCAATCTGTAATTCCACCCCCACCCCCAACCAAATAAATAAATAAATAAATAAATGATGAGGTATTACAACCCTAGAACAAATGTCAATTTAGAAGATAATTTGAAATAACTATTTGACCAATATCATGAAGCCTAAATTACATTTGGTTAGAATTATAATATGAATGATTAAGGTTCCTTGAAGGGTTCTTATTTCATATAGTTACTAAAAAATTAAATGTATGGCATCAACATTTCTTACATTAGAACAGCTTAGCTAGCACTCATTTAAGTCCACCCCTTAAACTCCCCATCAATTGGATCATCCTATCACGCGCAATGAAAGTTAAGTGTAGAGAGCTCATATATGTGCACAGCATGTAATACATAGCTACATTTCTTAAAGCAAGAATTATGTTGATAGATCCAGAGCAAGTAGGGTAGTGTAAACTCACCTCTATTTTGATCAAGACACGAGGAACAGTAGTGTTCTTCGCCAAGGCCAAAAAATCAGGCAATGTCAAGAAGTTTCCGGCATTTTTGAATTTTGGATTCCGGTACATTAAGAACTGAGAAAATGGGCTCGATATTTCGGCTGCAGTGAAAATAAAAATTACATAAGTACAGGGAGGTTTAATATCAGGGGTTCAAGACAAGAGAATCTATTCAATTGTTTGTATTCCAAGAGACAGATAAAGGTATGCCAGTAGACTAAGCAGAAACAACAATCTATCCAAATAAGAAGGGGAGGAGGGGCAAGTGACACTGTGGTGAGTCCTCGAAAAAACTCAAGGCGCCCTTGCAAAGTTGAAAAAACTTCAAGGTCTCCCTATGCAAAGCCTCATAATTATAATTTTCTTTCCAAAGTTCTAATGTAATTATACCCTGAAACAGTTATAACGTAAAAAACAACCATGAAACTGTGTGAAAGGGAATTGACATATCTAAAAGGCTAGTAGAATATCAACCGTAAATGTGAACTAGTGAGAATGAGAACTTTTTTGTCTTCTTTTCACTCAACTCTTTTCCAAACTGTTGTGCTTTTGAATCCTACTTTGCATGTATTGTTCGTTCTCTGTGAGTTTACATGGCTGGTTTTGAGGTGTTGGCTTGGCATAAGCAACTCATAATTGTGCAGCCTTCGTTCTTTGTTATGTTTTGTTTTTCATTGGTCATGTTTGTTACTTGTTTGATTTGACAAGTTTATTATAATTAAAAAAAAAATGGTATTCTCTAAACTAGGACTGAGCAAAATATTTTTAAATACAAAAATAATTTGAATAATCATAAAAGGTTTTGACAAGAAATGACTTCAAAATTTATATTACTACTTAAACAATAACTGTAGTAATAAAAGAAACCACATTCAGCAAATGTTTAAAAGATTATCTTACAAAATTTCTTTCTTTTCCTTTTTTCTTTTGATAAAGTAAAATTTTATTCAACAAAAAAGGAATCTACAAAATGATTTATAGTTCCTAAGACAAGAAATAAACCCACATATCTTAACGAATAATGGCTTGAGTAACAGTGATGGCAACATATTACATAATGGCTACAGGGCAGCCTTCAGTTAGGAGCATAGGGCACCACAGTGCCTTCCCTGAGTTCCCTTCCCAATTCAATCGGTACTGACCCCAATTCAAACCTACCTTGAAAAATTGTCATAACCATATCCTAAGAGGGGAGGGATGGAACAGGTCATGTTTTTGTGTGTAGTACATACTACACACACACACACACACACACACACACATATAAGAAAAAAGACATAGGGACAGAAAAATAGACAATGAGCACACCAAGACCCTAAAACCAACCCTGCTGGGAACTAAGCTAGGTTTGAAAATCCCATTAATTGTAATCATAAAAAAATTACATGTATCACAAACCAGTCCTAATAGGGGTGCGTGCACAGATTTGAAGGGCCTATTTGCTCATTACCAACCCTGTTGCTGCTCCTACATTTAATAGAACCACACAATTTTGTCTTTCTAAAAACTTTCAAGGCCTAACCACTCTGTTTAAAATAATATCGCTTGTTAAAGAGTAATGGGGTTTCCTTAATTAAAAATGTATAAATGAATAAATATTGATGAAATAATTAAGATCAATTACACCTCCTAACAAGCATATGAGACCAGTTTCAACTTACGGGTCAAGCCTTGAATCTCGTTCCATGTGAGGCTGAAGGTAAAAATGCCACTGCGCTCCTGAATCTCTGGAATGGTTGTTGAAAGGTTGCTAAAACTTGATTGAGCAACATTTGTACTATCTATAAGATTTATAGAGCTCAAGCAAAATGGTATTCCATCATTTGTCATTTGCACAGGACAATCAATGACATCTGCACCATCTGAAATAGCACTTTTGTATGCCAAATCAGTACAACCAGGGTAGTCGCCACCTGCTCCATTGTGTGAGATAACCAAAGGCTTGGCTGAAACAGGAATAAGGTTAAAGAAATAAGTGACATTGATCTTCTATGAAATATGCTGCTGAATTAAAATATACAGAACATATAGGGTTATACCACTTTTGGGCTATGAGCCAAAAAAGACGATCATTTTGAGAGGGGAAACATGCACACACACACAGTATTAGTTGCATACCTTGTCCTGAATCATTTTTGCCTATGTGTGAAAAGCATTCTGCAGTGAAAGAAAGAAATCAGTGATTGTACAGGAAGAAGAAAACATCAGGAAGAAGAAATTACTTGAAACTAAGCAGCAAATAATTTTAAAGATACAACTGATTACCTAGGAAACCTAATGAGTTTTAAGTGATGCAGTAAATCACATGCCCACGGCCTTATTTCTGCCCCAATCAATTTTCTTTGATAGGTGTGGGTTGTGATTCCAAACATGGATGACTTTGAAGCCTAGGCTGCTTTCTTTTGACTAAGAAGATCAAATAAGCATTTAACTACAATAGTTTCCCACATTTGACAAGTTTGGGAAATGAAATATAAATATATATCAGTGCTCATTATATCGTACAAGTGAAAACTAAATCACCTCTGTGTTGTATTGAACTATAAAGATCTATTCCCGATTGCCTAAAAATGGCTAGGACTAAGAACCTCCATCCTCTCCGCACACACACACACACACACACAAGGGAAAAAAAAAAAATGGGGAGGGGGCGGTGTGTTATGCCTTTTGATCAAGATATGTTGCACAACTAGAAGCTCTAGTGAAGTGCAACTTAAGAAGTGTGATTATGTTCCACAGCATGCTTTCAACTGTATTATGGTCAATGGCACCACAAAAATGAAATTATAAGCACAGAAATATAGAAAACAGAACACAAATGATTCACATGGTTTGTTTTATTACGCCCACACTTACAGGCAAAGATGACAAAAGAGATCCTCCTTTATATTAATAGTTTACTCCTGATTTGATTTAGAAATTAAGCGTAAAAAAATGCTCAGGCAATGTTTTAAAAAACAAATGCAATATTAAAAAGCTGATCCACTAAGAGAAAATAGATAGACAGAACTCATTTCATAGGAACAATTGAATTCTGTAGTACATGAACAACTCATGAATTCTGTAGTACATGAACAACTCATGAATCATCAGAGAACTATCCAGCAGAGGGAAGTTATGGAAAGATATTTTTTCGAAGACTAGCAATATTGTAAGATCTGAAACATCATGACAAACAATATTTGTAAGATCTGAAACATCAGGAGGCACTATAAATGAGAATCAACCAATAAAGTCCACCACTAGCCTCCATCTAAAGATTTGTGTAGTTTAAATCCAATTACAGCCAACTGAGTGGCAATAACAAAAATTAAATCGCACTTTAAATTCTCCCAAATTCTGATGGACAACTTGCACAAAAACTTATATCTAGTCTGCAAGTAATCATGTGAGACATGAACCACCAGCAGAAAGAAATTTACACAAAAGTGAACCAATTTCTCAAAATCTGTACTGATGCATATATTCAGGGAATATTATTCATAATAAGAGCAAAATATCCCATTAAAAATATGTTAATAAGAGCATAACTTACCTATGGCCTCTGATGGAGTTATTGGGAAGTCAGATAGCACACCATCAACAGAGAAGACACCATTGTCAACATAATTAAGATACTCAGCCACCGGATCATAACTGTAATTGTAGCTTAAAGGAAAATCATTCACAAAGTTTGCTGCAAAAACTTCTAGCCCTTCTTTATGAGCATCCAACACAACAGACGTGTGAGGTAGTAAATATTGACTTGCATCTTCAGGCCATATGTAAGACTTGGGAACAAGAATACCAGAGGCAAATGTCTTAACAAATGTAAGATTCTTCAAGAGGGAACCATAAGTCTGGTTGGTTAAAGGCTCAATCTCCTCTACTGTTAGAAAGCGGAAAACCAGCTTTGTCTTGCTTGGTTTAATTCGTGCATATATACTTCCGAGGAAATTTACCTCTGGTGATGAGATATAATCAACGATGACAATTCTAGATACAGAAAGTACAAAGCTTCTCATGCTCAAATTGTGTTGCCTGAAGAATGCATCGTGCTGCGAAAGTATTAGAACAAAAATAATAGCTCAGACACTGTACCCTACATACATCAAGAACAACCTTAAAAGAAAACATCAACTTAACGTTGAGAGCAGTTTATAATTCATTTTTTACCTGAATATTCAACCATAAGCCTGGTGGTCTAAGTTGCTGAGACACGTTTTGAACAGTAAGAATTTGGAACACATTACCATCAAATCTATTACTTCGAGAATAAATTCCTTGAGTCACTGTTCCGGTAACAAAGAAGCTATCAATATATTAGCATATGTCACACCTCAAAATGCAGCACGCAAAAAAAAAAAAAAAAAAAAAAAAAAAAAAAATAGAAAAGGCAGCCCGCAGAGCAATTAGTTTATCAGTGCTCAGAAGCAGACTCAAAGAACTCTCCATAACCATCAATCATCAGTTTCAACATTTCATAACTAGACTACTCATACAATTTAGCAGGTTAACCCAGGATACAGACCCCCTACTAGGATGGTTTGACCACTAGCCGAGGTATGACTAACACTAAATGAATATGACCCAATTCATTTGACTGGTTGCAATGAACTAACTACTTAAAAAAGAGCCAAATCACATTAGATCGAAGTAGGATCATAAAATTTTATCTTTTCAATATATTTATAAAAAAATGTATTTATTTGATTATAAATGATTTATAGAAAATTTTACTTTCTTATTGAGAAATGTGTCATACGGAACATGTGAGAAAAAAATAAGCAAAGTTTATGGGTGGATAATTAAGCATAGCTCAGGTGAGTATACTTAGGTGGATTGTGTGGCAAGCCTATAAAGAATGACGCTTGAAAAGAACATTATTGTGGACCTGCTTACATCCATTCTGAGAAAGGAAGACACTGACTGCACATCAGATTGTTGAAAGTCACCTTCCCCAAATATATGAGACATGTAACCACCTTAGAAAGTATGGAAACTAATGATAGTTCAAGGATTCAATCATAACAGTAATTCAAATGACAAAAGCTTATCCGTATAGATAGTTTGACAGTGGGTCCACGTAAAACATAGACTAAATGCATTAACTCATAGAAAACAAAGCCTACAGGGAAATATCGCAAACTTCAAATGTTAGCAAACAGTTTATACACTTACAGTCCCATAAGTCCCAATATTTTAATATGATTTTTTTTAAACAATTTCAAAAACACTAAGAATGAAATTGACCAAACATGAGGAAACTTATAATCATGGAATCAAAGCATAAAATTTGGCTCACAGAAAAAGAGAGGGGGGGGGGGGGGGGGGGGGGGGGACAGATTAAGGAACGCATAACAGTATGAACTTACAGACAACATTGGCTAAGTCATCGAGAGTGAAATCCACAGAAAACCATCCCGACGTTGGGACCCCATTGATGAGGTAGTTTTTATTCTTATTTTTGAAAACATAAGCAATGTCAGAAGAATTTTGAAGATTGACATCTGGAGAGCAGATCCCAGAATTATCTTTCGTTAATTGCACATCACACCATAGGACCACATTGGGTACACTAGTACTTAATGCAACACCGTAAGCAGCTGAACTTGAATCGGGAAACAACCCTGAAAACCCACCACGTGCAATGACTAAAGGTGCATCTCCTGCGAAAGGAAACCAATGAGTGAATTTTCAATATACATAGTCCAAAAAAATTTCTTTTTATTTTATCCTTTGTGAAATAATATAATATCAGGTATTTATCTACAGCACTAAGAAAAATTTTGCGAAAAACTAATCTTACATATTAGTTATATACATACATTTACAAATGAAGCACCACATACAAAAGTGATGAACTCTCCAATTTCTCTATCCAAACAACATGTTACACAATTAGGGCATCAGCCATGAGACCATTCAATAAGCAAATCTGAAATGCATGACGGCAAAGATTGTGTTCAGCTCTTCTTTCCGTCCCCGCCTAACAAGTTATCTAGACCTTTGGCCCAACTAATCCCCTAGACACGGGTAAGGCCACTGCCCACTCCACATAACACTCAGAATGAATTCAGCTGGTGGATAGCCCGAAGAGGGAGTGGGAAGTCAAAACTCAAAACCAGAACTTCCCAGTTCTTGAAGCGTAAGTCCCATGAACCCTTAGTCCATCTCTTGGTATTTATACAGCTCTAATTTCTACATTAAGTACAATACTCTTCTATCGTTTGGACCAAAAATAAAAGATCTATAGATCTTCTTGAGGTCACAAACCAAAGTGATATACAATAACCAAAATAGTATAGAACATAATTCTAAGTAGAAGTTTTCAACTCTTCCAAATCAGACCGAGAAACAAATTCAAAGAAAGATCTCATTTTCAACACATATCAATATTTCACCTCTTCCGAATCAGACCCAAAAACGATTTCAAAGAAATATCTCATTTTCGACACACTTCCTTATATATAGCCATATTTGCAAAAGCTGACGGGGGCTGTTTAACATTAATAAATCTCATAACTCTGCACTCTTTCCATAGCCAGCTAAAGTTAGAAAAACTTTCTTCAGTTAGAATTTATTTATTTTCATCCATTTTTCTATTGGGAAAAAAAAAAAGAAATAAAAGAAAAGAAAAGTTCTTAATAATGCTTTGAGATAGGAAAGCCAATTTAAGCTTTTCCCTTTCCTTTCCCGAGGGCCAAACGGAGCTGTACTCCTTTTGAGAGAGAGAGAGAGAGAGAGAGATGCATTAATTCATCAACTGCGAACTAAAAACTAATGGTTACCAGAAAACAAAGGCAGAAAGTTATCACCCTAGAATTCAGCAGTCATAGATTTCCGTTTGGTTAACGAGAAAATTAAGGAAAATGAGAGAAAATTAATCATAAGATTTGATTAATCCATTGACCATTATTTAATAACCCACCAAAAAATAATAATAATAAAACTAAAGAGGACAAAACTCTGTTCAAACTGAGCTACTCAAACTCATCATCCTAGATTTCAACAGCCACAGATTTCCGTTTGTTTGATGAGAAAATGCAAGAAAAGAAAAAAAAATCAAAATCTTTGCAACTGTACTCAAACTGAGCGTACTTTAACTACCTAGCTCAGCAGAGTAAATCAAAACACCACATTCAAAATTTTCTTTCATTTTTTTTTCCTATCTTTTCTGAGCAACCATACAGAGGGTAAATCTAAGCCAAAGAAAGTAGCTCGATATACAAACACAAATATAAAATATATATATATAGAGAGAGAGAGAGAGCTAGAGAGAGAGTGAGCAGAAGATCTACCGCTGAGTGTTTTCCAAGGACTGGTACTATTGCTAGATCCCTGAGCAGCGGCTAGAGCTGCTAGTTGAAGAATGAGGAGTAGACTAGGAACGAGAAAGTTCCGCATTGCCGGAAAAGTTCGCCGGCCAACCTCCGAGCTCTGGAAACTTCCGGCGATCTCCGGCGGATCTGTCAGGGTTTCTTGGGAAATGTGCGAGATTTTGGGTTGGGGAAGAGAGCAACGGTGTGTGAAATTTTTTTGCTTATTTTTCAGGTGCGTTGAGAGAGAGAGAGAGAGAGAGAGAGAGAGGGGAGAGAGGAGGGTGTGAGTGAACTTTCTGCCTTTTCGGGTTGGCTTTAAATGTATTTATCTAATTATAAATGTATGAAATAAATAATTGTAATGATTTAAGCCGTTTCCAGCATTGCGCGCTCCCACGTATTGATTGTCAATTGACTGGCTCTAGTCGGCTTGAGCAAGCTGCGTGTTCACTGTCTTTTTCTTTTCTTTTCTTTTTTATTCTCTTTAATTGAGTCTTTTTTTTTTTCTGTTTTTTTTTTTTTTTGTTCTTTTTCTCTGAGAGGGTGTCTATTATCCTTGGTGAAAAATAGTACAAAGCAAGAGTCATACGTGGAGAAAACAAATGCGTGCGGATATGATATCATTTCTCAATAGAAATACAATAATAAAATACAAACATAATAATATATGGGTTTTTTTAATATGTGTCCAAAGAAGGCATGTTAAACTATAATTAATAATCTAATGATTGTATTATAAATAATGAAAATATATTGTAAATGATGAAAGTTATTTGGAAAACTGTTAAAACACATTTTTTTATGTACTAATTAGATATTAATTGCACCTTAATGTGTGTCCTAAGGGCACATATTAAGAAAACCCATAATATATATGTTAAAATCTAAATGAGATTTAATCCATATTTTGATACATATTCCATATCTCTAACCTATATTTCAATTGCATGAAAAATGCTACCATGCCATAAGGATAACATATACACCGCATGATCAGTTGAGAGACATGTCATGTCATGTATGAGTCATTTAACATCACTTCTAATGCATACATCATTCGAATATAGCTTTTAATGATCAGTGATATAACATAAGCGTGATCATATAATATTATTGTTATACACAAAATTTTCTTCTTGACTAATAGTATATGTTTATCGTGAGCTCTTTTTTTTTCTTCTTTTTTTTTTTAAATTGGCCCGACGAATAGATGCATTTTTATCGGAATAGTTAAACTTTACTTCTTCAAGTTTAATCGGTCCTCTCTTTTATCTTTTGTGATTTTTCTCTATTTTGTTCTAAGTATACCCAATAATTCTTGTCATATGCTTTTCATAATTTTTTGGAGAGAGACATACACTAATACATTATAGATGTAGGAATGAGCACTTCAGCTCAACAGTCATTGCCTTTTGGAGAGAGTGTCCACTGCTTGCGTAGGGGGAACGGTACGATTATGCCGCTAGGCCACTTGGGCACTTGGCTCGATGAAAGGGAAAGAACTTTGTTTATTTTCCAATGAATGTTGGAATCCATATAATGTAACAAAATATTGCTTGTTAGTTGTTAACTTGAATCCATATAATGTAAAAGATGAGGAGGAAAATGAAATTCCAAATTCTTTTGTAAGAAGCTATAAGGTGCCATCTTTTTTTTCCCCTACTATCTTATTACAATAAATTTGTTCTATGTTATCTTCACAATTGTGACGGGTCTTGGAACTAGAGTTGGTGATGAGGTACGCATGGCACCTCAGTGAGATAACCTTGTGGACTTTAATTACTTAGGAAGAAAAATTAATTAAAAAAAAGAATTTTATATTTTTTTAGGATTAATCACTCTATCATGCCAATAGGGCATTGATATGTTGGCATTGATATGAACTTTTGAAAACATGTAAAGATAAGAAGGTTTGGTGTTGGATGGAGCACAAAAATATTAATGGAAACTTTGATTGAAAAATTGAACCATCTAAGTTAATAGCCAACATGACATGATGGGAAGGTTAAAGGTGCCTCTTTGTAAACCTTCTTAGCTCTAGCGAGTTTGGATGGGATAGAACAGTTGGTCTCAATAAATAAGAAATTAAATGTCACAAGTTCAATGTCCTTTACATAGCCGATTGTCGATCAAAATTTTTCCAAATGTTTATTGATACAGTGTGATTTGTCTTATCTATGTTTGAAGATTGATAAAGATGAAGGCTAAATATCTCATTATCAATATATATGCATGCAAACATGCTTAATGATACCATAGAAAAGACACTTAACATGAAAATTTTAAGTTAACTTTCACTCAGATTTGTACTATGTACACTCCATCCACATATCTACGCATTTAGTGAAAAGAAAGAAGATTTAAACTATAAACTTTTAGTTCATAAACCATAATCCAGTGAGTTGAATTCTAATTAACTCATTTCCAAACATCTCTCAAACTACTAAATGTAACCTTTTCTTCTTTCTTCTTCTTTGGTTGATATTGTGAAATGAATGTGGGTGCACGTACTGTCCTGCACCATGGCAGTGAATATGACTGGGTCAACATTTCTTGGCTCGAGCCTGGAAGCCTGAGCCAACAACGCTTTACCAAGCTGCTGATTCAACGACAGCTAGGGAGGCGACCACAACAGGGGATATGACGACCTGGCAAAATGCCTACGTGGCGACTCACCAACTTGCGGCCCACCATGACGTCATCAAAACGCGCAAAACAGTCACGTTCACATGGGACCCACACATTGGCTTGGTCCAGGTAAAGGGCATTTCGATGTTGAGAGGTGAGAAAAGCTACTGTCAGGGCGTCCTCATCATAAATATATTGCTGTGCCATCCATTTATTTTAGAGAAGAAAAAGGGCTATTATTATTTTTTATTTTCTTTTGTTACACATGATTAGGACACATACACCCAACACACAAATGAAAATGACCATATATATGGACATAGACCAAACAAGGGACCATGAGAAAAAAGGGTTATAAATCTTTATTCTATTATTCTTTCTTTTTTCCTTAATAATGTATCTATGGATGAGGCATGTGATTAAGAAACACAAAAAAAAAAAAAAAAATTATGTTTGCACCCTTGAAGCTATAAAATTTAACTATTTTCGAAAAAGTTGGTGTGAACACATGATACCAAGCCTTACTCGAGGCTGACAAACCAGTTAGTGTAGGGAAATGCGTATAAAATTTGCGTCGATTGATTTTGATCCAAAAACATTACGTGTTTTGAACCTATATCTCGATTAGAGTTTAATGCTCTTTCTTATTAAAAAAAAAAAATATATATATATATATATATATATATATATATAAAACATATTTTTAACTCGCGTGTGTAAATTGAATTTAACATATTTTTAACTTAATATACACCAACTAAATGGACTAAATGTAATAAACCCATATCTAAAATAATTGAAAAAAACATAAGAAGTTGTGAGAAGGAAAATGAAGGAGACCGACTTCATAGCCATAGCAATCACTTGCAGGAAGGGGACAATCTAACTTTTTGGGCAGCGATTAGGATCGTGAAACCCATAAAAAACGGTCTAGAATTTGGAATGGAGTCAATGTGCAAACAAACAGACGAGGTAACGTTTGAGGGGCTGATGTGAACACATGACACCAAGTTTTTCTCGAGGCTAACAAATTAGTTAGTGCAGAGAAATGTGTATAAAATTTGCGTCCATTGATTTTGATCCAAAAACATTATGTGTTTTGAACCAATATCTTGATCAGACTTTAATGTTCTTTCTTATCAAAAAAATGCATTTAACATATTTTTAACTCGACATAAACTAATTAAAGGGACAAAATGTAATAAACCCATATATAAAATAATTGAAAAAAATAAAAAATGTTGCGAGAAGAAAGATGAAGGAGACCGACTACTTGGCCGTAGCAGTCACTTGCAGGAAGGGGACAATCTAACTTTTGGGGCAGCGATGGGGATTGTGAAGCCCATGAAAAACGGTCTAGAATTTGGAATGGAATCAACGTGCAAACAGACAGACGAGGTAACGCCGGAGGGGCTGATATCTGATACTGACCCCTTGAATAGTCTAACCCATAGGCAAAAGCACATCTTAATTTAAATAGTTTTTGCTTAGCTGCCTTGTAGGTAGGATTTTGGTTTCTTTGACAAATGACATTCTGAGGTGGGTAGCGATTTTCATTTGACTTTTTATTTATTGCTTGCGTACTTATTATTAAGCCGCGTAAAGTAATCTAGTTATCAAACACTTAATTAAAATTAAAAAAAAAAAAAGGGTATTTGGAGGGATGAGATGGAATTGGAATTTTTTTTTTTTTTTTTTAAGTAGAAGACCTAATGGTTATTAGTAGAAGGGGTTAGAGTAAGAGGATACAATTTTTTTTTTGCTCAATTCCTAAGTCATTGGATTCATAAGATCCAATGGTATGCTGAAAAACTAGCATAGCTAAGCTCCACTTAACATTACATTTGATAAATGAGCTAAGTGTAAAACCCAAGTACAAAATTATGTCTTCAGATCCTAGTCCATACCATAGTGTTTACATGAGTAAGGTCCCTGGCCACACAATGGTGAAAACCAATTCTATCCTCATCCAATATTTCATACGAAAAGGCAAGAGGAATATTTTATATTATTATTATTATTATTATTATTATTAATAAGGAGTATTTTAGATTTTACTTTTACCAAAATTTCAATGTAAAATATTCCCCTAAAGATTTATATTAGATACTCCATACTTAAACAGACAACAATGATTGCGAAGAGTCCTTGAGAAAATATGCCTATAACCTCTAGACCAAACCCCAGCACAGCAAGAGGATCATTAGTTGCACAAAACAGGAAGCCATGGCATGTGCGACAAATTTGCCTCTTGAAAGCAAAAAAGAAAGCTTGACACGCGTGCTCAAAATCAATCAGTGGATTCAGGGAGGCTACTAGTAGGATGTCCGGCGAAAATGTGCCTAGGAATGAGTAGAAATTATACTAACAAGTTTGTCTCCATGGAGCATGAGTAGCCTCTAACCAGTAAACATCTTGAAGACCAATTCTAATACGTAGCAGATAATTCAGGAATAATATTGGCTGTTCTACCAATATTAGTAGAAAACTTCAATAAAAAGGAATCTGAGTTTCTAATTTCCCTTTTTTTTCTTCCTGCTTTATTAATTTTCTACACTCGTAAAAATAATACCAACATGGGGTGGCAACAGTTACAAAAAATAGTTGTGGGGTTGTGGGACTGTAAAAATGCAGTTACAATGTGCGAGTTATGGTGCAAAGGCTTGAAGAAATTAATCTCTGGTGGTGAATTTCTTTAATATTCCTATCCCGCAATGAGGAAATTTTTTTGGTCGTTGACGTTTTATGCAAAGTTAAATAATATTTACTAGATATGATAACCTCATATCTCTTGAAAAATTACGTATATCTGCATATTAATTATTAGATTACTCAAGCAAACTCAAACATCCAAGCAGGGGTCCTCTCTCATTAATCATATATCTTTGCTTTTTTAACTTTCTTCTCTCCTTTTCATTTTTTTTTGGAAAAAACTTTTAGGGCAAGAAAATTCCTCCTCGTTTGCAATAATTCACCCACTTTATTGCAAGCGTCGCCAAAACATGGACCTCCTAACTGGACCCGTCCCTTCCCATTGTTTCCCGATTAGTGCTAGTGCTGCCATTATGCCCAGCTACCACTTCCTCCGTAGTCCCTACCACCACTATTGCCATCTTAAATCCTTCACCAGCTGTACATGCACGCGTAATGGCTGTACCTCACGTAATGACATTTTACAAGAGAGAGAGAGAGAGAGAGAGATGGGTTTAATTCTTACTTTGGAGATTGATGGGCAAAATCAAGTAACAATCCTCGATTAACATATTCAATCTCAAGCTTAGCGTAAATATTTTTATTTAAATTTACTTGACCAAATGATATAGTAACTGAGCTAATCAATTAAAAATTCACTAAAAGAATAAATATATAGTGGGTTGATGAGGCGGCTGCAACAGCATTTGGGTGAGTAAATTTAGAAATTTCAACATTTTCCCTAAATTTCTCATAAGGCGTCATGATTTGATGATGATATTGACTAATTGTTCGACTAAATAAAGTTAAAATCCTTGATTAACCTATTAAATCTCCCACGTGGCATCATG
Source organism: Liquidambar formosana (assembly GCA_039720395.1). NCBI lineage: Eukaryota > Viridiplantae > Streptophyta > Magnoliopsida > Saxifragales > Altingiaceae > Liquidambar > Liquidambar formosana. The sequence continues at coordinate 3,443,096 of CM077834.1, forward strand.
ATTTGTAACGCTACGAACCAATTTAGCCATGTGGCTCAACCTTATGAATTTGCATGATGCATGGTCATCACCGTTTAAAACTTCTTGTTTTAATTTATTAACAAAGAGGGGGAAAAATCCATCATATCTTGATCAAGCTAGCACGGAAAGATAAGGAAGATCTGGTTATGAAAATGATGGGGTTAGTAACTTTGGCAATGCAAGTGGGTAAACGTGGGTTAGAGAGACCAAGAGGTCATGGGGTGGGGGGAAGTATCCTTCTTTTCCAACAACCTAAATAAAAAGGGAAAAGGCGGTCAGATTCCCCCTTTCAAAACTGTGATCCCAAGTCCTGGTCATTCTTTTACCCAAAAAAGAAAAAAAGAGTCTTGGTCATTATCTTTTTAATTTTTAATTATTATTTATGAAAATAAAGAGGTTATCTTGATAGCTAAAAGTTTGGAGGGCCAACTTCTCACATGGGAATGACCTTTGGGCCTAGGTACTGTCGTCCCTCAATTTTATCAGCGCCCTCCACTTCTTTTAATTTTTTAAGATTTTATGCTAAATATTAAAGATTTTTATGAAAAATAGTCGCGAGGTCCATTAGAAAATATAATTTTGAACAATTTTTAAAAAAAAAACATTTTTCCAAAATCTATCGTTTAAGTAGATTTTTTGATAAATGTAATCTCTATTTCAAAATTCTATTTAAACAATAGATTTTAGAAAAACTTTCTTCTGCAAAATTGTTTAAAATGATGTTTTCTAGTAGATTATGTGATCTATTTTCATAAAACCTTTTGATATACATGATAATGTTTTCTAGTAAATTATATGATATGTAACTTAAGTAGCATCTCTTATCATCTTATAAGAGAGGGAGATTTGGGTTCGAAATAGTGAATCTTTTTTATTATTAAAACTTGAAGAATAACCATGTTTTCCTCATTTGGCATGAATGAGTTTGATAAATCTATCCGGCGTACCTAATATCGCTCAAAGCCAATAGTCAATAGGAGTGTTTTATTGTTACTACATTATCTTTATTTTTCTCAACGGTAGTATTTTTAATTTGATAGCCGTTATCAAAAAATGAAAAAAAAAGAAAAAGAAAAAAAAGGGTAGAACAAGAGAAAGAAACAAATTTTTAATTAGTATCATTGTTGTTATTTTAGGTTCTCAAATCAAACCATGTGCCCAAAAATAATGGACAAAATCATTGGCCAAATAAGATTAATAAAAAGTATTCCCACAGATCGAACAAACCCCATCAACCCTTCTCTCAAAAATAAAAATAATCCATTGCGATCACTTTCCATCTGAATAGTTAGTTTTGACTTCAAATAAGAGGAATGATTTCAGGTCGAACAACAGAATAATCGAACCATAATGAGAGTTGATATGGATGTATTGCTGAGGTTTCTCTCATCCAACATTGGGATTGAAATTCTCTATCAACTTTGGTTAGAACGCATGAGTTTATTTTAACATGTTTTTAATTGAACTTATATCTACTGTTTGATTGCATGGCAGATGGCACGTATATTAGATTGCATGTCTAAAACAAGTGAAGTAACGAGAGCTCATAGAAAGACGAATGAGTATGCCCTCATAACATCCGAACTCAACATTTATTAATTTGACTAATAAAAATAAAATACTAGATAATCGGGATTTTTTTTTTTTTTTTTTTGGTTAGTGCAAGACAGTGCAGATTCTAGAGTTTCTTTGTGCTGTTGTAGTATTGTTAATCGTGTTATACTTCTTGACCCTACCTAATTCATTTTTAATCACATTAAATATTGATAAAAACATCTGTAAAGACGCAGGAAGCCCAAGTCAAACTGTGAAAGCAGTCCACGGACGTTGCCCACTTTATTTTTTTTCTTATAAAAATGCAATCAACCTCAGACTAATATTATAATATAATAATAATAAATATTTCGCCAAATCAAATGGGATTAATTTCTTTCGCATTACATTTGATGACAATTGACAAACACATGTACACACCACGATATTATTTTTGGACATGAAGGTTCTTCATCAATCATGGCCATGTTGGCAGCACATGGGGCAGGGGCAAGGGCAGGAGGCCAGGAAAGAGATAGACGGCTCCTGAGTGGTCCATGTCAGCAAGAATGTTTGGCAGTGATTTTGAAGGGGTATATGGCCCATGGAGTTGCAGGTGCTCACGTTCGAGTGTTTGTGTGTAATAGGATGGAGAGCACTCATAGCCACAAGAGAGGGCAATGGGCCATGAACAGGGGCGGTCCTGAGTTTTTTGGGGTCTTAGACGAACTCTTAAAATGGGGCCCTTTATACATATTCATACGCACAACAAAATTTATACCCAACAGTTTTTTTTTCCGTAATACACAAAATTTGCCTAAATATATGAGTATTAAAATTTGCTTATATAAATTATGATAAAAAAATAAATCTTTATAAGAATTATAACTAAATAAAATCTTATCTTCTTCTTTTATAATTTAGAAAAAATCACATATACAAGAAGAAGAAAGAAAAAAAAAAACAAAACAAAATTCAAAGCTATAATATCAAAAAGAAATGAACTAACTATAACAAAGTATCACTTAAATATTACTCTTCTTACATTTTTAGCTGCAAAATCACTTATTAAGTTAGCATAATCAAGCTTTTTTACCATATCATGTTCGATAGATAATATAGATAATCCGGTCAATCTTTCCTGTGACATAGTGGAACGAAGGTAAGATTTAATCAACTTTAACTTTGAAAAACTTATTTTTTCAAATGCAACTATGATTGGTATGATCAACAATATTCTATAAGTAACTCAAGCATTTGGGAAACAATTGTCCATTTTTTTTCAAATAATTCAGTACTTCAATTGGCCTTTTTAAATCTGTTGGTAAAACTTCTTCCAAGGCCTTTAATTCTAAAAATAAATCTCCCCCAAATAGTGCCCCTTATGTGTATATATTAATATATATATAGAGGAAAGAAAAAGTGAAAAAAATTAATTAATTAAAGAGAGAATGGTTTAGATGTTTGATATACCTAACTTCTTTGTCTGAGAGGTAATCAAATACTTTTAATTTTCCAAATAGAATTCTGATCTAATTTAATTAGGATGGAGGACGTGAGAGGTTGAGAGCACTAAGAGAGGAAAAGATGAGGAGGTTGGAGTTTGGAGGCTCGAGGCAAATTGACAGAGGCATTAGATCTAATCTGATTTTGGGTTAAATGTTTTTTTTTTTTTTTTTTTTTAAAGGTTTTGGGCTTGAGTTGAGTATATTATTTGGACATTTGGGTTATTGTACATAGACTTAGGTTAGAAACTTAGGAATTATTTGGGGCCCTTAAACTGGATTAGGGCCTTTTCTCATCTAGTTATTGAATTTTTTTTTCTTTCTCTTAGACTTATTACAAAGGTAACAAATAAGTTGGGGCCCTTATTTTTTGTCAAAATTTTGGGGCCTTAGGCGACTGCCTGAGTGGCTTGACCTCAGGGCCGGCCCTGGCCATGAATTATTCAAAGGGAAAGGGACAATGGAATGGCTGTGTGTACGTGTTTCTTCAATCATAGGGCGGTGGCTAACCGTTCATGTACACATCTAGCACAATACTATAAAATATAATTTTGAACAAATTTAAAGAAAAATGTTTTTCCAAAATCTATTATTTAAGTAGACTTTTTGATATATATAATCTCTATTTCAAAATTCTATTTAAATAATAGATTTTAGAAAAACTTTTGTTGATACATGAATTTTGTTGAACGGGTCAAACCAATGAGAAGGCGACACGTGTCCATCATCTAATGACATGGCCTTGACTTTTACCTCACCACGTGGGGATGCCAGGTCTATCTCCATGCCAAGGTCGACCTCTACCTAAGGGTACTAGGTCTACCTCACAAATATCCCACCTTCAATGAGAATACCACTCAGGGTGGATACCTCCCTTGTCGGAGATGCCCTTCTCCGGAAGGATGTCGAGCTCTCGCCCATCATAAGTCGCCATTAGCCTTCGGCATAGCTCTTGCTTAGTGCCTTCGGCCTAAGTACCCTTGGTGAGTACGTCACAGCTCATCGAGGATGCCCCTCTCTGGAGGGACGCCCTCATTATCGAGGATGCCCGAACCATCTCGAGGTGGGTCCTCGTGCCCTCTTCGAGTCGGATGCCTGTCACATCGCGTGATGGGAGTCGAGGTCGGCGATCTATTTGATCCCCCTCGAAGGTACAGTCCTAGTTTAACACTAGTCTGGGTTGAGGCAGAACCTGGGGGGCTCAATCACGAGCTTGACTTTCAAGCAAGGTCACTCGACGTACCTTAGCTTCTCTCAACAATTGGGACTGTTGGAGGATCTTGGTTTGGTGGCTAGAGAGAAGGTTCACTAAAGTAGAGGTTACCCTCATGGCATTGAGGGTCGACGCTTCTTTAGTCTATCTGAGAGCAAGTGGGGCACTGTGACCACGGGTCACATCATCTCCGGAAAGCTGACACAACGGCGGACTAGACAGGTGGGGTTACGTGTTCAACCCACCAAGCCAGCTGACATAGTAGGTGGGGTACTGCAGTAGACCTGCTGTAGTAGACCTACCCTATGCGACCTAGGTCTACTACCCCCTCCTACTAACCAGCTGGATCCCACTTAGTCTCTCCACTATAAAAAGCCTTCTTTGGCTTCCTTGAGAAGACACCCATGATCGAACCCAACATGGGATACCCACACCATGTACACCACATACACCACCATACATATTACGACCCTCACCATCAGGATGAACATCTCCTTGGGTCTTTCCAGGTTCTATTGGACTAGAACCTCTCCAATGGCGAAAGTTGCCATTCTCCCTGCCTTTCTCCTGCCTCCACATTGCTCTCAGATTGTTTCTCTCTCTCCTCCACCATGGTTTATCCCACAGTCCCACCATCTCACGTGGCTGACCTCCTCGAATACGACCCATGTGGGCTCTGTTGACTCCACGTCGATATTTCCCACAAACAACTTTCTTTTACAAAATTGTTCAAAATGATGTTTTCTAGTAGATTATGTGATCTATTTTCATAAAACCTTTTGATATACACGATAATGTTTTCTAGTAGATTATGTGATATGTAACTTAAGTAGCATATCTTATCATCTTATAAGCGAGGGAGATTGGGGTTCGAAATAGTGAATCTTTTTTATTATTAAAACTTGAAGAATAACTATATTTTCCTCATTTGGCATGAACGAGTTTGATAAATCTATCCGCTGTACCTAATATTGCTCAAAGCCAATAGTTAATAGGAGTTTTATTGTTACTACATTATCTTTATTTATCTCAACGTTAGTATTTTTAATTTGATAGCCGTTATCAAAAAAAGCAAAAAAAAAAGAAAAGAAGGTGGAACAAGAGAAAGAAACAAATTTTTAAATAGTATCATTGTTGTTATCTTAGGCTCTCACAAAATCAAACCATGTGCCCAAAAACAATGGACAAAATCATTGGCCTAATAAGATTAATAAAAAGTATTCGCACAGATCTAACAAACCCCATCAACCCTTCTCTCAAAAATAAAAATCATCCATTGTGATCACTTTCCATCTGAATAGTTAGTTTTGACTTCAAATAAGACGAATGATTTCAGGTCGAACAACAAAATAATTGAACTATGATGAGAGTTGATGGATGTATTGCCGATGTTTCTCTCATCCAACACTAGGATTGAAATTCTCTATCAACTTTGGTTAGAATGCGTGAATTTATTTTAACATGTTTTTAATTGAACTTATATTTACTGTTTGATTGCATGGCAGATGGCACGTATCTTAGATTGCATGACTAAAACAAGTGAAGTAGCGAGAGCTCATAGAAAGACAAATGAGTATGCCCTCGTAACATCCAAACTCAACATTTATTCATTTGACTAATTAAAATAAAATACTAGATAATCGGGATTTTTTTTTTAAATTTTTTTTTTTGGCTAGTGCAAGACAGTCTAGATTCCGGAGTTTCTTTGTGATGTTGTAGTATTGTTAATTGCGTTATACTTTGACCCCTACCTAATTCATTTTTAATCACATTAAATATTGATAAAAAAATCTGTAAAGACGCAGGAGGCCCAAGTCAAACTGTGAAAGCAGTCGACGGACGTTGCCCACTTTATTTTTTTTCTTATAAAAATGCAATCAACCTCAGACTAATATTATAATATAATAATAATAATAATTTCGCCAAATCAAATGGGATTAATTTCTTCCGTATTACGTATGATGACAATTGACAAACACATGTATACACCGCAATATTATTTTTGGACATGAAGGTTCTCCATCAATCATGGCCATGTTGGGAGCACATGGGGCAGGGGCATGAGGCCAGGAAAGAGATGGACGGTTCCTGAGTGGTCCATGTCAGCAAGATTGTTTGGTAAGGATTTTGAAGGAGTATATGGCCGATGGAGTTGCAGGTGCTCACGTTCGAGTGAGTGGGGGTGTGTGAAATAGGATGGAGAGCACTCATACCCGCAAGAGAGGGCAATGGGCCATGGATTATTCAAAGGGAAAGGGACAATGGGATGGCTGTGTACGTGTTTCTTCAATCATGGGGCGGTGGCTAACCGGACATGTACACACATCTGGCACAATACTATAAAATCTTGGGGGAATTTTAGATTGCTTGGCCTACATAAAATAATTACAGTTAATAGTCATTGTTAGTTAAGTTAGTAGTTATTTATCATAAAATTAATAGAAAATAGCATTCGACGATTTATAATTATTTTCTTGTAGTCTGATTATTTTTAAAATTCCCCCCTAAAATCCTAGAAAGAGTGGGGTGGGTTTTGTTGATAAAACAGCTTTGCCCTTAAAAAAAAAATTTAACAAAAAAAATTATTTACCTATAGGTTCTGAAATGTTTATGTACCCAACTAATCACTTAGACTTATATAGGACAAAGTTTATGGAGGTACGCTTAAGGGAGAGTGGTGAGAGTTGAACCCAAGATTTCTTAATGAGAGGTTCTTGGACCATTCAATCCACCCCTTAAGGTTCATTTGGTCTTTTTCTAGTTCACAGTTAATTTCTACATCTATGACATGATTTTTGCTTGCAAAGACAAGAAAAGTATTAAAAAAAAAAAAGCAAGTGTCATTTGGTCAAGGAAGGAAAGTGATTAAATCATGGTTTGGTTTGCATGCCATGAGTACTTTTCTTACTTTTATTACCATCGCAAGAAGAATTGCTTTGATTTTTGCTTGCAGAAAACAAGAAAAGTATTAAGAATGCTAACAAAGTCGTGGTAACTAATCAACTACCGAGGACATAATGTCCTAATTAGTAAGTGTGTTTAGATATTAGGATAAAGCATTTGGGTGAAGGGGTTAAATGCCAAATCTGTTCAAAATCTTTGCCTAAATATAAGTTAGAAATAACTCCAACACAAGGTTAGTGGTTAATGGGAATTTAGAATCTCAAAATGATTTTAGGTTCGACTCGTTATTTTAAATTAAAAGTTGCATTTAGGATTGAGGACCAGTGAAGGCGATAGGCCCAGTCTTATAAAGGCCCATCGATTAGGTCTGGGCTTCAAAAACTCATAAATTGAAGGCCCAATCCCTCGACTAGCCAAAACACATTGGACCTGGCCATGTGCTGAAACATATCGGATTGGGCCTCCTCAACTAGTACCAATTCCCTTTTTTTTTTTTTAAAAATAATAATAATCTATATCTATATTTATACCACCTATAAAAAGCTAAATATGAGAAAAACTTTTGACAGACTAATATACCTTTATTTTAAGTTTTAAATATACAACTATCGTTCTGCACCTTTTTAATCTTATTGTAGTTGAATAGATGACAACTACTATTATAATAAAGTTTATATAGAAAACATCAATACTCTTATAATTAACTTATATAAGAAACATTTATCTTTATATTTTATTAGAGTTTTATACAGGGTCATTATCTTCAATAATGATCATTTTTTTAATTTAAATTTTCATTTCAAATTATTGAAGTTTTGTGGTTAATCAATATAATATTGTGTTACTATATATTATTGGGAATTATTATATTTTAAATTTATTCATGGCTAACTTAAAATTTTCAAATTAGTTATATTACTTACTATAAGTTTCATTAAAAGTAAAAATCAAAACAAACCGATCTTAATATCTAATTCTTTAAAAATTATTTTTTATTTATATTTCATATTATTGAAAAATATTCACGTACAATGCACGTATGCCTACATCTACATCTAGTAATAATAAATCGATAGAAGAAATCCCAAATTTTATTTCTAATGTTAGAACGATGACATATGAGGAACACATCAAGGATTTAACCGTTTTATTAATCCTGCAGGAGCTTAATTAATTAATTAATTTATTTATTTTTATATTAACAATTAGGATATTAGAACCTTAACTCTCACCAAAATAAGGCAAGACTAATCTCTTTTGGTGTGAGCCTTTTACATCTGAAAAAAGAGGGAAAAAAACAAAAAAGGTAAAAGAAAGAGAGAGATAAAACGGTCAAAGAAGACCAACAGTTCCGAAACTTATACAGTATGTGACACGTATTATCCACGTCATGCATGGATTCCTACGTGTCAATCCCACATCTAAACACTCAAGCCCCATTTCCCGGGCAATCTCTCTTTTCCTCTCGATAGGCCTTCACTCACTGCGCTCTCGCACTGTTTCACTCACATTCCAATTTCGCTTCTCTCTCTATATGTTGAGGAATTAACGAAGATGGAAACAATGTCGTCGGCGGTATATGAATTGGCGAAAAACCTAGCGAGTGGGCACGCGCAGGTGGTGCCGATAACGGTGTTCGTTGCCGTTCTCTGTCTCTGCTTGGTCGTCGGACACATGCTCGAAGAAAATCGATGGATGAACGAATCCATCACTGCTATTTTGATCGTAACTCCTCTCTCTCTCTCTCATAGTTTTTTTTTTTTATAATAACATTTGATGTCTTGTACATTTAACCCCCCTAACACTGGAGGTTTGTGACGGTATATCATAATGGTGGGGTTATTTACTTATTTGCGATATTTCACCCCAAATTCATGACTTTATCTAATAGTCTTTGTACTACCAAAAAAAAGAAATTTGACTAGTAACTTTCTTGTCATTATTCGTAAAGTTAGTAGTAATCTATTAGTAGTTACTAGTTACTAGTCAATTGTATTGATTTGTAGTTATTTGCCCATAGCCGGTCCATTTTGTAATTCCCCCATAATAATCCGGCCTAATCCAGTAATCCTAGGCAGTTTTCTCTACTGCATGCCTGCTTTACTACAGGGAATTCAACATATGCTTGTGAACAGTTTTGTTGTCCATGCCTTATAGTGGACAGGGATGTGAAACAGGCCTCTGAACCAAGATGTGAGTTGACTTAAGATATGGGTCAGGTGATATAGGTCTGATGATGTTGAATGTGGCTGCTCTTCAGGTTTGATCGCAGCCACCGAAGATGAGCTACCAAAATTAGAATTTCTCTTACATAATAGACTAGTTCTTCTTGCATTGGCTTCCTGTTCTAGGAAGCTCTTCCCCTGCTCTTCCCCTTCTATTTTTATAACACAAAAAGAATTTCATTTATTGTCACATTGAAACAGTCATGAGTTTCGTATCTTGGAGTCAGCAGCTTTAGTTTTAACTCAAATATTGGGCATTGCCTAATCTTGCCTTTTGGAATTTGGTATGGTTCCAAAGGTTGGTTGGTTACTTGGTTATAATGCAGAACTAAATGACAAGCATATGTGATATGTGGATGACGATACAGTAATCTTGATCTCCTGGAACAAGCTTATATAGTTATATGTTCCTTTCTTCTGACTCAGGATAGTGAGAAACCAAGAAATTAAAATGTAGACAGTATAAAATTTTAAGCATGTGAAAACATGGACCGGGTTTCCTCTTCATCATGTGGTAGGCATTGGTAAAATGCCTTTCAGGTTTAATCAGAGTTGTTTTTAGTAATTCTTCTTGGACCTTGTCTCATTATTTGGCTGGGGAAAAATTTTATTGCTGCTCAACTGAATGGAAAATGCTCATAATTATGACATCCCATTCAAATCTTTTTTGTTTAAGAACCTTTTGTTGATGCCCTCAAGCTTTAAAGGGGTCTGTGTTTAGTGCTTGTATATGTCTCATGTACTTGGGCTAAGCCTTTTTGCTATTAAGAAAATCTGAAAAAAAGTGAATGTATTCCACTTTATGTAAAGAATTCTACGTGAAAATGTTTAGATTTTATGTATGAAATACTACATAATCTTGCTATCTCGATTATTTAGTGCCTCTAAAATTTCTTTTTAATCAGGGACTCATAAGTGGAATCATAATTCTGTGTGTGAGCAAGTGGAAAAGTTCCCACATCTTGAGATTCGATGAAGAACTGTTCTTCATATATCTCCTTCCACCCATAATCTTCAATGCTGGGTAAGGGCAGATTTTTTGCTGGTTATATTCTTTAACTGGCTTAGGCGGCCTAGTGAATTTCTTAGTGTATAACTTATCTGGTTTTGTCTTTTTAAGAATCTCTGATGAAATTGGACGATATAGAAAACTGATCTGGGTGGTCTCGTTTCTACAGATTTCAGGTCAAGAAGAAACAGTTCTTTCACAACTTCTTAACCATTATGATGTTTGGTGTGATCGGAGTTTTCATTTCATCTGTCATTATTTCAACTGGTAGTGTTTGTATTCATTTAATACTTTATTCCTGTCAACCCTTACATTTTGCCAACTCCTTAATGTATGGGTGTGCTACTAGACTTATTTGGATGGAATCTGCTGCTTAATTCCCACATGTTACTGTTGGTCTAGGCAGCTGGTGGCTCTTTCCTAAGTTTGGATTTGTTGGCTTGACTGCACGAGACTATCTTGGTTAGTTTTTTGTCCTAATTATTGAATATATTGTATAACATTGTTATTTGTTTTCTTATTTGGCATATAAATTTTGGGTGCAATTGAATTGCTTGTTGTATTGATTCAGCTATAGGAACAATTTTCTCATCAACTGATACGGTGTGTACACTGCAGGTTGGTTAGATTTGTATAGATGATTTTAGATGATCAGTTACATTTTATTATGGCCAGCTGCTGTCCTAGTTGGATGTTCTCAGATGCTATATTTGGTGTAGGTTCTACATCAAGATGAGACTCCTTTACTATACAGCCTAGTCTTTGGGGAAGGAGTAGTTAATGATGCGACAGCAGTTGTTCTCTTCAATGCGGTTCAAAAGATTGATGTTACCAGAATGGACGGCTCCGCAGCCCTTCATATATTTGGAGATTTCCTTTACCTATTTTCGACAAGCACTGCACTTGGAGTTGCTGTAAGTTTAGGTTCTTAATTAAATGTGTGTACAAGATTTCAGCATATGCTGTTTTTTAAAAATCTTTCTGAGTGTTGGTTCCAAACCCGCTTAAAGGAGGGAGGTTGTGGTAGGTAGACAGCCACATAAAACATATAGTCACACCTCATAAACATCTGAACAAGAGGCATTAAGTGACTTTTTTGGCACTATTTGTCTTGGTACATGTGATCTCATGGTCACCAACTGGCATCCCATTCTTCTATCTATGTATCAATTACTTGATGATGTTTCTATTGCATGCATAATTTTCTTTTGATAACCCCTGGCTTGAGTATCTTGTTCATAGCTACATCCCAGACTCGCTTATCCTAGAATTACCCCTTGTTTTAATCATATCAAATTACTATTATTGGCATTGTATGATATATGCATATTATTTATATGAAAGACCTAGTCTTGATAATATTTTGTGCTATTGCATTTATACATGAATAACAATAGTACCGCATGTATGTGCTGTTGGAGATTCATGCGTCACAATTTAATTGCAACCAAGCGTTTTCTTCAACTTGGAACAGAAGCTTTATGTTTAATCAGTTGTCCTTTTCTTTTTCCTTCTTGCTTTCTTGCAGTTTGGGCTTTTAACGGCTTATGCCCTTAAGACCTTGTACTTTGGAAGGTTAGTACTAGCCTCATAAATTTCCCTCCAAAAACTACTGACTGGTATATGTAATTTTATTGTGAGAGTTTGTTTTTTCTTTCCTAAATTTTATAGACAGAGAAAGTGCAATCTGAATTTTTTTTTTGTTTACAGACATTCAACCGTTCGTGAAATTGCTGTAATGTTTTTAATGGCATATCTTTCCTACATGTTGGCTGAGGTAATGGCACATGCTCAAAGATTTCATTCAATTTATATATCATTTTATTTCAACCAATGAAAAGCATAAGATTGTTGATTTTCAGCTTCAACACTACACCATCATTGGCAATGAATTACTTTGTAAGTGTAGTGGTGCCCTACCATCAACGCCTAACAATAATAATTAAGCCCCTAACAGCCCCATTAATTGGCCTATTTATTTAAATCCCCAATCCTAGGGACACGATGAGAATGAATTACTTCATCCTTTGCACATATAACTGGGACAAGATTTACATTCTCTTCAGCAGTTGGGGCTGTAAGCTTTATTCTTTGTGGGGAGAAAAAAAAAAGATTTCACACATGCTTACCTATCTGCTACTAGTGACAATTATTTATAGGACAATGCTATTTTTCACAAAAGATGTCTCAAATTACGCAAACTGTTGTGGCGATGGTATTATTAAAAATAATTGGAAAGTGATGGCCTTTGTGATTGAATTCGAAAAGGAAAACTGCTGATTCATATCTGTTTTTGAAGATGAATAACACCTCTCCTTTTGAATTTTTGGTTGCGTTGCTTGTAGGTCAATAAAATGTAGAATTTGTACCAAAATAAAATAAAATAAAATAAAATGTAGAATTGTGTTTAGGTGGACATTGGCTCTTGATATTTGGAATGGATGAGGGGTAGGGATTCATTTTAGTGGTTTGGATTTTGTCTATCTTGCTAGATGAGCTTAACATCCCACCGGTTGTGCGGTGTGTGGGACTAAGTTAGTGAGAAAGCTTTCAATTTAATTGTGGTCTTCACTATCAAAATCAGCTTTTGTACATTATACTGTGTTGGCTTTTGTGCAGTTTCATCTTTGATTATGTAGTGCACTAGTGCCGCATACCAATTTCTTCATGCTTGCATATACGAGACAGAGTAAAATTCCTGTACTATCTATCTTAACTGCTGTCTCTTTATGCAGCTGTTTGGCCTAAGTGGGATTCTCACTGTCTTCTTTTGTGGAATTCTCATGTCACACTATGCATGGCATAATGTGAGTGACAGTTCAAGAATCACAACCAGGCATGTATGAACAGTTTATATGTGGAATTCTCTTTGATGCTTTCAGCTCTTTTCATTAAAAAAAAAAAAAAAAAAAAAAACAGTTTATGTGGGGTTTTAGTAACTTCACAAGGTAGATTCAACCCAACTGAACTTATCATAGCCTTATATCTCAACTACGTGGTCTGATCACTTTTATTGTACCTTCTTTTCTGCAGGCATTTATTTGCAACAATGTCATTCATTGCAGAAACATCCATATTTCTTTATGTTGGAATGGACGCTCTTGACATAGAGAAATGGAAGATGAGCAAGTTAAGGTACTAATTCACCCTTCTACAGTTCAGCTCAATTAATCTCTAAAGACTCAAAATTTATTTTCTCAAAATTCAAGTGGCTCAGATAATCCAATTTGATTTTGAGAGTCCGCCTGAAATGTGTATTGAGCACCTTGCCAGTACACCATTTGTAACCCCCATGAAGTTAGTAGACTACAGTTTGGAGATTAACCAACAGGCCACAGATGACTTGAAGTTCCTCTTTGAATAGAATCAACTTGAAAATCTTTTGATTTTAACCAAATTCCTGAAAGGCCAGTTGGTGGCCTAAGAGGGACATTAGTTGAGACTAGTTGGTGGGTACCTTTACAGATCAAACTTCCATTTATAAAGCCAACCCCAGATAATTGGGATAAGCATTATTGGTATTTATTGCGTGTAAATTAAACAGAGGATATGTTTGGAACCAACTACAAAGACTAATATCTTCTAATGATGGTTAGACTGGTGTCCAATGCCTATTTGGCACTCTGTCCTTTTCTTTTTTGTTGCAGTTCCTGGTCATGAAACTCTATGTGCAACTTCTATTTTTCCATTGGACATGTTGAGTTTTTCATCTGAAATTATTTTGAGTTTTACATAAATTTTTTGGATTAGATTGGTGCCATATTTCCAGGTATCTTCTCAATAAAATTAGTTAAGTTAAAAATATTATGCTTGAAAACGTAGTTTCTTAAAAATATTTCGTTTGCAACATCTGAGATGAATTCTTTGTAAACGTCTCTTGAATAGCCACTAGTGCCTGCTTAACTTTTCTGTAATAGCAGCTGGTGCCTTACTTTCTTTGAAATGGCAGCTTGTCATTTTGGCGGTTATGTCCTTTGAATTGTACAGTTAACTGCTATAGAGGCCAGTCGAAGCCATATTCCTTTGAAGTTTATAATTGTCGTTAGCCATTAAGAAAAGCAAAATGTTCTTCCACTTTTTCTCGGTTGTAGTTTTGGGACTTCAATTGGGATCTATAGTACCCTAATCTTACTGATATTGCTTGGACGAGCTGCATTCGTGTTTCCTCTCTCTGCTCTTTCCAATTGCATGAATAGAAATTCCGAGGGATCATCATCAATCACATTCAAACACCAGGTCAGTATTCTTATGTTCGCCATGATAACCTTCTAGCCATCTAAAACAAAAAAATGGGAAATCCACACTTCCGTTTTCAATGGCATTTTAATTTGCTACTTCATATAGGTAATAATTTGGTGGGCTGGACTAATGAGGGGAGCTGTCTCTATTGCTTTGGCGTTCAAACAAGTATGTATTTTCTGTTTGTTTGAAAGCAATGAGAATGTAATTGATTGGCTAAATAATTGTATGATCACTGACAATTTCCTGCGTCAATTCTCTCTCTTGCTTGTAAAGTTCACATACTATGGTGTTACGTTGGAGCCAGTCAATGCTACTATGGTTACCATAACCATAATTGTTGTCCTCTTCACTACACTGGTATGTAGATCTAATTTTTCTAAACAAATTCAGTATAGAAAAGTTTCGGATAGTAAAATAATTATCCTGAGCCCCTATATTTGTAAAACTACTTTTTCCCGCCATTTTTTAATTGGCATCTTGGCAATCAAGCAATTTGTATTATAGCTCCCTTGTATTCATCTCTGACTTCAGTCAACCTTGAGATTCCAAGATAATTCACAAATCACAACATATTAGTTGACAAGTGCACTGACATCTCACAAGTTCTCTTGCATGCATCACCTTCTGAGAATTGCGGAATTTTGAATGCAGGTGTTTGGTTTTCTGACAAAGCCACTTATAAATTATCTGCTTCCACAAAATTCACATAACAACACTAACCACCAGGAGCCGAAGTCCCCAAAAGAGGACATGAGCCTTCCTTTTCTCTCTTTCGATGAATCTTCTGCGACCAATCTCCATCGTGCAAAGGATAGTCTGTCAATGCTAATGGAAAGGCCTGTGTACACCATACATTTCTACTGGAGGAAGTTTGATGATACCTATATGAGACCAATATTTGGGGGCCCACCCCACGATCATTCTACATGTTAGGCAAAAGACCCCAAGTTGGAAACATGACAGCTGTGTACTCAGAAATACCTTACACGTGAAACTAAGGTTGGAAATGGCGAGCTTAACTGATTCTGTTGCGCAAGATAAGAAGACATATATCTTATCAAAGGGCATTGGATGCAACTCTGCCATGTTTTTACCTAATCAAGCAGCTTCTAGTTGTTATGTGGAGTATGGATCCAGATCACAATGATATGAGTGACATGAAGGAGTATGAAGTCTTTTTGCTGATAACTTTTTTCGTTTATCAGTTTAACAAGTTTAATGGATGGGCAACTAAACTGGTTCATGCAAAATGAATTATTTCAATTTTGAAATAATTCTGAAATAATTCAAGTGTCTTCTTTTTCTTTGCTTTACTTTTTTCCTTTTTCCCCTTTCTTTTTAGGGGCACGCAAGTTTCCTCGAAATGGTGTTTTCTGTATAGTGTGTACCTCTTGATCAATGACTGTTCACTGCTAACCGTTGAAGATTTTAGAGCCTCAACAATTGGTGGTTTTGTATTACAGTTTTATTTTAATTTTAATTTTAATTTTATATTGGGGAATGCTTAGCTGTTGGTTGTGTTAGTAGGTGAAAGAGGGTCTCAACCTCATGGGAAGACTTGAACTCAGGTATGTGCTATTTTATGCATCAGCATATAATTTGCAAGATTTATGGCCTTTCAAGGTATGTATTTTAGTAAAATTATCGGTTCCTCGCTGAACAAAATGGGGTTATTGTGTTTTGGAGAATGAAAGAGATTTGAGAGATGGTGATCAATATATTCAGTTCATACCAAATTTTAGGTGAATGGTGGCCAAAACAGGAAGCACTTCAAGCCTCTGTAACCCATAAATGCGACACACAAACAATGGCGAAAAAGACCATAGTAGCGCATCCATTGATTGCCCTTGGTGCAACCAGCAATAGAGTTAGTGATTCTGACTTCCTGAAGAGCTCAACCCAAGCTGGCCGACAGAAATGGTTGTTGGACTATAGGTCCTATTGGCTCAGCCTGGCCAGCATTTTGTGCTCAATTTTGGAACCTTGGCCAGCCAGAATACGTGGGGTCCAACTCAATCTAACAATATTATTCATGAGCCACAACAAATCCAAACCGAGTCCAGATTCGAGGGCACTCTGGTCCAAACACTTTGGGTACAGTGCTGGTTTAAACTTCAAACTCATATGCATGAAGGGAACGGCTATTGCAACCCCCAATATGATCAGTTGCCCCCCATATTTTTTAATTAAAAAAATTATTATACAAAATTACCAAAAAAGGCACACCCATCCATCCCCTCTCCTGCACCCCTCTCCTACCGACGACTCTCTTCGGCACCCCACCCCACCGGCGACGACGCCCTCTTCCGCACCCCTCTTCTTCTCTTTTTTTTTTTTCTTTCCTTTTCTTTTCCTTTTCTTCTCCTCTTCCCTCCTGTCGGCAACCTTCTTTTTTTTTTTCTTTCCTTTTCTTTCTCTTCCTTCCCATCGCCGGAAAAAATGGAGGTTTTGGCTTGCCGACCCTCCCTCCCGTCGGTAGCCCTCTTCTTCTCCTTTTTTTTGTATTTTTTCCCTCCCATCGGCCTTTTCTTTCTCTTCCCTCCCGTCGCTAGAAAAAATAGAGGTTTTGAAAAAAAAAACCTCCCTTACTGGAAACACACAAATCTGACCAACACCTCGCCCATCGCAGATCTCACCGTAACCTCCACCATCGAGATCTCCACCAATCGCACCCCAACCCTCACCCCCAACCATTGCGGCAGCCCAAAAAAAAAAAAAAAAACCCAATTTTTTTATTTTTATTTTTTTTCAGATCCAAAGCTCATCAATGGAAAAAAAAAAAACCTAGTTTTTCTGGTTTGAATCTCCACGGTGGCTACGCCTTGCATTTGTCCATGGCATATGACAACAATGTTTCACCGCCATAGTGAGATGGGATGGGAGGGGATAGAGTCGGCCGGAGTGGTTGAGGTAGAGAAGAGGTGTCACCATCGCCAATCGTCACTACCATGGGGGTGTGGGGTGGGTGAGAATGAGGGGTATTTTAGTCATTGAGAGGGGTGGGTGTGTAAATCTAGGGGGTTGAGAAATAAAAGAGGGGGGGGGGGGGGGGGGGGTGAACTTACAATTTTGAGGGGTTGCAATAGCCGCTCCCATGCATGAATGTCTAGAATTTTATCAAAATGGGCCAAAACCAGGTACCAACCCGAAAAAGTCGGTTTAAAGTTGACACCCTTTTTTGAGGCTTTTTTTTTGAAATGGTGTTGAGCCTACGTGCATACCAAACAGTTTTTTTCTCAGATAAGTGAGTAATTATATTATTATATAAAAGAAGAAAATATAAGAAGTACAGCCGAAGCCCAAAGGCTACAAAGAGACAGGACCATCTCAACAAACTACACAATCGAATAAATCATATCCTCAGCTGGTTGGGTTATCATGTTTTCCCTAGTAGATGAAGTGCTCATGATTACATATTATCATATGAATCTTTAACAACCATTTAGATTGTAAACTGATTATTCTCAATGGTATGCATGTCTACAAGTTACATAATTTGGCCCAGGTGAAATAAAAATTTTGCATGCGTGCATGTGCGTGCGTGTGTGTATGTGAGAGTGAGAGAGAGAGAGAGAGAGAGAGAGAGAGCAATGGTTGTTCTTTTCATTTTCTTTTTTTTAAAAAAAAAATTAATTTGACTATATAAAAGATACAAGTAGTTGTTTAATGACTTCGCATTAAAAAAAAAATGGTAAAAGAAGTTTTAACTTGTTAGCTGCGCATGCACCTTAAATTAATCAAAACTATGATCAAGGCAAGGAACCATAAACAAGAATTCTGGAAAAACAATTTAATGACCGTATACATGCAAGCAACAGCATAAGTAATTTCCGACCAATTGAGGAGAAGATAACATCTGAAATCACATATATTTACAACAACATGCTTAAGAAGTTATAGTGACACTTTGAACAAGAGAATCCCATACATGCTAAATTCTATGAAAAACAGACACTAGATTTTAACACATGAATGAGCCCTTCATATGAATTCGAAACGACTCATGCTGCAGATCGACTTATGTCATCTGACATGACTGGAAAAGAGTTAACATCATCTTTCAGATTTCACATTTTTTTTTCTATTGTCTGCATTTTACAGGTGTTAGAAACTCCCAAGGGAAAATCTAACCTAAGATGCCAAGTTAGAAAACCACAATCCTAGGAGAATGGCGCCAACTAAAATATAATACTCGCCATTAGACCATTGTACATTCCCATTCTATTCATAACTCACCAGGTCGAATGGAAACACGACATCTAAGTCATCAAAGTACAGAAACCAAATTAAGTTTTTCAACAGGTGTCTGAGAGAACGTCCAAACTGACCAAGTTGGCATTAGCACCACACATCTGCAAAGCAATGACAAACATCCCTTCAATTTTCTGTGACAGTTGGTAACAAAAGCAGTAGAGAAATTCAGTGTGAAAGTTCACTGATTCAAATAAAATGTTGAGAGATCCACCCAGCATGAATTAAGTAGATCGATCTAAAAAATACCAAAGAAAAAAAAATTGCTCTCGTTAAGAGCAGAGGAACAAAGGAAAATAAGATAAAAATTAACAGAAAAAAAAAAAAAAAAGGAAACCTCAAAATACTGCCCTTTTTTTTTCTTCTGGAAATTCAAAATATTACTTTTAAGAAGACAAACAATTACAATTTCCAATGTATACTAACCAGCCAACATGATCAGCTGTTACTATCTCTTGAGTATATGATGGTGTGCCAACATTTCAGGTATCCCCAGTGCAGAAATGCTTTCACATCCAAATAGCTCTTGAAGCTTTGCATCACATAGAATCATCATTGAATTTAAAGGATCCTAAAAATGGTTTAAAAATCAAACGTCAATACAGTACAAATCTCTACATTGTTATCCGTAATCTTAACAAGCACTGACAGCCTACCAAAAAATATAAGTGTCAAGCACTGACAGCCTAACAAATAAGTAACACAAAATTTGTAATTAGGAAACTCATTCTCAAACAAACACCACACACAGATGCACAAAAATAGAATTTCGCAAGATTGCACAAAGGATCCATGGTTTTTATGTAAGGGTAGGGAGTATGACTCAGTCAACAATTATTACTAGTCTTAAAAATAATTCACAAATATTTCCTTTTCATAGTCATAAAAAGAGAATGCCTAGTTCCCAAATTATATTCTGATAAACTGGTCCAAACACTCAAATCCATTTCCTGTCCTGATGGAAGCACATTTGATCCTTTTTATAAAGCACTCCCACAATTTTCCTAGCTGCAAATTCCATCATCTGTAAGCACAAGACCATTTTGTCTTTGTCACCCTCTAGACTCCCCAATAATCAGTTAAAGAGAATCTCACGCTCCTCTAAAACCTTCACCCTGGTATGAGTACCAGAATATTTTGTTTTGATAAGGTAAATATGTATTGATGAACAAAAAGAGCTTAGCCCAAGTAAGTAAGCCATATACAAAGGCAAACCAAGTATGAGTACCAGAATATTACTTCATCAAGATAAATGACAAACTAATGCACAAGGTTACCCACCTCCAGATGGTTGACCTTAATATATTCCCAAACACGTCTTATAACCTCTGATTGGAGCATCTCCCTTCCATCAGTACCAAAAAAATTTGCAAGAGCTTCAGATATTAGCACAGAAGGACCAGATTCAGTACTTTTTGTTCCAGACTCCACTTCTACTTTTGGTTTCTTAGCACTTGATGGTTCTGCAAGCATCAAAACATGTAGTGTTTAATTCAAGTATTTATCAGGTTCACAGAGACACACAATAAGAAAAGTGGGGTGGGGAGTGGGGAGTGGGGAGTGGGGGGAAACTTTTACACCAGATACGAACTTGTAGGTTCAAGAGGGATGATATGTTTAGCTAGCAACTTGTTCATCTTGAACATGTCAGTACAGTCCGTCTCAAATACCAAACGCAGCTCATCATTGCAGATTATCTTCCTTTTGTTGCTTGGATCTTGGAGATTGTTTTTCCTTATATATGCCCACAGTTGCTTCACAATCTAAATCAAACAGAGTGGAAATTGATGATCCTTCTAAGAAATAATAATCAAACAAATAAATAATAATTAAGATTTAAGAAAGTGGTAATCTATGATTCCAAACCTCAGTCCTTGGCAGTGCTGGCTGGCCAACAATGGCCTGAAGTTCAGGTGAAACACCACAAACTTTGTTTAGACCCCCTGGGCCTCCTTTTCTTTTTGCTTTCGTTGGAACACTGCCATAAAATGATAATGAGCAGAATAACATCAGTGCAAGTATCAAGTATGCATTCCACCATCAAATGAAACAGGCAAAAGCTGGAAAGATACAGATATATAATCACAAGTGAAGTATGTGGATTTGTCAAGACACCTAATAAAGTAATAAGTTGTTGGGGTCACTCTGCCCCAAGTCCTAAGGGTGTCTTGGCGGTGAAAGGACAATCCAGAGTAGGGTCACCACTGAGGAGGAGAAGCATAATTGAAAGGAACACATTCCTGGCTCGGAAAGATCAACAACCAGGATGCCTGATGGGGTTTTGAATGTTTGCGAACATGCCCCGGGGGGGGGGGGGTGTTTGGGTGTTTGTGGTCGCATAAAGCCCCTTGGCCTCTGCTCTCTACTCCAGTCATAATCACAGGAAAGAGAGAGAAGGGGGGGGGGGGTGGATCAACCCCTTAAATGTGCTGGTCACTGGGGCTTCAGCAACCATTAAGGTCACCACTGCTATGGAGCCATGGAGATTCATGATATCTAAGGAGAAACTAGTGAGACCCAGAACAGGTTGCCACAAATATATAACAAGTTGTGCCATGTGGTTGTGCAACATTAGAGACACCTCTTGTTGTGGTTCTAGCAAAGGAGCTGCAAGGACCAGTGGACTCTTGCTGCATGGTCCAGTGGACTCGGTCCAATAGCATAACAAAGCACAAATTTAAATGATTATGATACCACCAAACATCCAATTCTAATAAAAGTGTCCTCCTTGCTTGGCCATTCCTGTAAGGTGGGGTTTTGTAACAAGTGCACACTGTCCACTAGAACATCCACAAATTTTATCAAGCCAATACAATTGACTGGAATTCAAATAAGAAATAATGAAATATATCTTCCACAGGGTAAAAAACGCTTAATCACATACATATATAATCAGCACAAATGAACCCATAATAAAAGTGAAACGAAATATAACAAAATTTTCACTTGATTTGAGTATAAAGGCACTG
This sequence comes from Liquidambar formosana, assembly GCA_039720395.1. Lineage (NCBI taxonomy): Eukaryota > Viridiplantae > Streptophyta > Magnoliopsida > Saxifragales > Altingiaceae > Liquidambar > Liquidambar formosana. The sequence continues at coordinate 3,464,968 of CM077834.1, forward strand.
GAATTCAACTACACTTAACATACATGAAACCGAAATAACAACCCAAGAAACAGAACATGATAAAATAATTACAAAAATATACAAAATTGAATATTCTCCTCATCACACAATATCCCAACCAAGAATGTCTTTCCATTCTTATAGTGCTCCTTAGTAAACTAAACGAGAAAGGAAACCCCCCCCCCCCCCTCTTTACATATATTTCGATGGAACATCTAGTATGTTTTAAGCAAAATGAGTGAGAAACTTAAGCATTAACCTTGCAACTCCAACCTTTAGACCAGGCATAGGATAAATACCAAAATTACATATGAAAAGTGTGTTGTTGGAACAAATTTATAGACTCTTTAAATCAACAGGAAAAGAATTTATGGAAAAATTACATAAAATATGACAATGAATAATATGAAAACATGAGAAGATAGTTATAACCTTATCTTCCTGACTCAATTAACTAATGGGAAAACAAGAAAGTAAAACAAATGATCTATATGATGCTACATTACAAATATGCATCCATGCAAACTTTCCGGGGCAATAGACTTATTAGCATATTTGATTTTACTAAACGCATCTATAATGTTTACGATGTCTCAAGAGCACTGTAATTTTTTTTCCTCTCACACCTTGATTTACCATGCAAAGTATAGCAGTTTAGCCCTTTTTATCCTAGAATTCTCATACATATTCAAACTAATCATGAAGGCAGTCACCATTTTTAGAGAGAATGATTTATCAATCAATCCACATCCCAAAGCCCCACTATTTAACTCGATCTTGTAATGGAGATATATGGAGATAAAATTTAATCATCCCATGCATCATCTTATCTAAGCATCAAGGAATTGTCATTGCAAATTCACTTATACAACACTAATTCAAGTCCACTTCTACCATGTGTGTGGTGTGCTATTAAATCCTAGCAACTAGATTATACAGATGGTAAACTTTCAACAAGTTTCTAGCAGAAATCATGTATAGATGAATGTCCTATATGCCCACAGTCTGTCAAATTCCTCATTTGCCATACCACCAAAAAAAAAAAAAAAAAAAAAAAAAAGAGAGAGAGAGAGAGAGAGAGAGAGAGTACCAAGTGTCTGGTACAATGGTAAAATTCTTAGGCTACAAACTGCAAAGGGGCCACTTTGTACAAACATAAAAAAAAAAAAAATAATAATAATAAAAAAACCAAACAATGTTTAGTACCGTATCAAGCTCACCCTTTCAAGAACCCCACTTTGCAGGATCAACATTGGGTAATTGCTGTTTTTACTAAATTGCCTGCAAAAGCTTACTTTCTACACAACATATGCATACATATCTACACACACACACACACACACACACACACACACAATATAATGTAGATCCAATACATGAAATAATTCCACAGAACTAAATAACTCATTTTAAGTGCTCAGAAAACTGTACAACTACTAAAAGCTTACTTGAGGTGAGTTTTTTCATTTTTCCAGAATTAAACTCATACAGTAAGTAATAACACAGGAAAATAATATTTGTAAAATTCTTTTCTTTTCTTTTCTTTTCTTTTCTTTTCCTCACTTTTCTACAAACCGCACAGTCTTAAAAAAGAGATTAGCAGACCTCTCTTTCAGCACTTCAGAAGCAATAACTAAAATTTTTTATAAATTTTGAATTCAAAATTCCATTTGTCTTTCCTTTTAAACAATTTTCTCGGCAACCAAACAGAATTAGTCTAAGATCCAGTTTTTATTTTCTCGAGGAATATGCAATAACATAATAGACCTTTCCTTCAGCAATTCAGAAGCTAGAATTACAAAATTCAACATAACATTACATTCAAAATTTCATTATTTTACCCTTTTATACAATTTTCTCGGCAACGAAAAAGAAAATTACTCACAAGCCAGTTTTTCTATTTCTTGGGGAATATAAAAAAATAACATTTAAAAAAAAAAAATAACATTTAAAAAACAAAACAAACTTTATTTCTTTTCCAGCATTTTCTAGGCAACCAAACAAAGGGTTTCATAATAAAAGCTCAAAAAACTCACCTTTCTTTCGGGGCCTCGGGCGCGACAACGGCGACATTTTGAACTGGACCGGCGGGTTCAGTTTTCGGCACCGGCTGGAAGCTCTGGAATTGGGGAGGAAATGGGGAGGAGGAGGGATGATGGGTAGGGAAATTAGGGTTTTGTTGGAGTGCAAAGTGGTCTTTGTGAGGGTGGTGCTGCGGTGGTTGAGGAGGAGGGTGGTGGTGGTGAGGACGGAAGAGGAGCTGGATCTGGTTTCGGATAAAGTCGACCTTGTGGGTTAGGTCGAACCCTAGCTTCGACTGGAGCTGCTGAACGACGGCGTTTAGGGACGTGAACGCGTTAGGGTTCGTTTCGCGTAGGAGGGTCTGCAGGGCTTGTGCTATTTCCTGGTCTGTAGCCATTGCTGCTGTGAATTCATATATAACGGACTCTCTCTCTCTCTCTCTCTCTCTCTCTCCTTAGCTCTCTCCTCTCTTTCTCTCTCCTCTTTCTCTCTGCTTCTCTCTCTTGCTGTCTCTCTCTCTCTTTCTCTCTCTATATAGACACTTAAATGACGAAAAGAACCTTAGGGGAAATATCATGTTGCAAGATGTGTGTAGAGAAGGATTCTGAAGACCCAATGATAGACGGCCACGTGTTTAACTTTTTATGAGTTTTTAGGATGTCTGATGAGCTACCCTGTCACATTGATGAATTCTTTGCTTTTCTTTTCTTCCTGGTAACAATTGAATTCTTGCCTTGGAGTTAATTTAATGTAGATTACTATGATGCCCTTACCTGTTGGGTATTGTTAGGGCTGGCAAAAAAATTCTTGGATTATTCACTAAGATATTCCTATGGACAAATGGAATCCAAATTTTTGTATATAATTCAGTACATTTTTTTGGAATCATGGGAGGGTATCAAGATTGGATGATAACATGTTTGTATTTCTATTTTTCTTAATATTTAGTTTTGCTAGGCTACCATTCATGTTTATCATAAACATCTGATATAAAGTGTCAGAAACAAAGGTTTAAATACAAGATATCTATATAAATAAAAAATTTTCCCCCTATGTCTCGTCGGGTAGTCTATTTCAAAATTTATATTTTTAGGAATTATATTGAATGCAATCACACACCCATTAACTAATTTTGATATTTTAATTTTGCCCCAAGTTTATAATAACTTTAATTTATTTTGTTTCTTTTTTAACATGGAAATTATATAATGATAAAACAATTATGGAAATTTCAGAAAAAATCATTTATTGAACATTGATAATGCACACAAATTATTGGACATGCAGCTAAAAAAATAAAAAAAAAAACCAAGAGAGATTTTTCTTTTTTCTTTTGGTGCAAATATAAATTGTTCCTGCAAGATGAAGATTGCTCTCAAATCTAATTATTCCCAATATTTTCTCAATCAATCTCCTAAAATTTTAGTAAAAAATTTAATGGTGTTGATGCTTCACTATGAGGTCATGGTTATTGGTTTCCAATGGTATGGGCAATTTCAAGGTAGGATGAGTTCTAAACATGGCTTGGGAGGAATAAGTTGGGTAGGATCTAGGTTAAGGGGTGTTGACCATGTGACCAAATATGGAAATAGAAACAAAAATAAACAAAGGAAAATTGTGCTCTTTCTTTGGCCAAAAGGGAAAACTCTCCCTTGACCACTTGAATCTTTGCATAATTTTCCACAATACCATGACAATGTGGATGGCAAATGACTAACTGGTTGATCCAAGTCAACTGATTGGGTACACCAAAATTTGGAAAAAAGAGTGGGTTACTTTATTAGCAAGCCTAAAAATTAAACAAATACCCAAAAGAATAAAAAAAATCTATGCAAAACAACCGTGTTGCAAATAAGCAGTTCAATATTGTTTAAACTCCATTTAATCAAATTATTATCTCTACAATCAACTGTTCGACCAGGGGAACACCAGTGTTTTTAAGAAGGGTCAAAGGCTGCTTTAGTTCCCCTACTTTTTGGTTTGTAATTTCTAAGAAAAATTATGTCATGTGCCGGGCATAATGTACTCTTTAGTCTTTTCTAATATTCACTTATCACTTGATCAACACATGACAAGTAAGATGTAAGAGAGGAGGACATAATGTGCCAACACATGGAATACAAGGCAAATTTCGAGGAGCTGAAATAATGGCATGCATAGATCACCACACCTCCATCTCCATGGCTCTCTCTCTCTCTCTCACACACAAAAACACATTTTTCACCCCACAAATCATTGAAAACAACAGTCAAATTAACCTTTTGACCTCACCTTTTGGTGGGTGCAATATTCCTTTGTGGGCTAACTTGTCTTCCTAAGTGGGTTATTCTTTGTGGGCATTCATGATTTTCAATTCTTGTTGGGTATAGTTGATCATTACCCTTCATGGGATTCTTTGACCCAGAAGGTATCTTTCCTCATTGCACAAATCCTTTTTCCATTTTTTTGAAATTGCCTTTTGAGTGTTTTGGTTCATGGGTCTGGTGTTGTATTCCCAATTTCCTGTATAGAGAGTGGTATATATTTTTTTTCATGTTATTGTAAGGTGAGTTTCTCAACTTCCTGGTGTTTCATAATTTTTTGAGGTGACAGGCCATTGGAGCTGTTTGATCGAGTCCGGTCAGCAATGGGTTTTGATGAAAGCGATGAAGGTGGAACAAAAAATGTAGCCTCTGAAACAAAGCCAACAACCTCTACAAGCCAACAGGATGCTGATGAAACAGGGGAAAGGCTTAGCAGACAGGCGAGCGACGACGTGTCTTGTCATGCAAAAGAGGAAGAAGAATACGAACTGAAGTTGCCGTTGGGTCCTAAGTGCAGTCTCAAAGAACAACTTGAGAAAGATAAGGTTTGCTATAAAAGCAAATTTTGTTCTCAATTAAGTTGTCTCCTTAATTGTTAATTGTGCAAAATTTTGACCCTTTTTTTTCCTCCTTTTCTGCGTTGGTGGTGCTTTTTGAGGTTACAGGAGGATGAGAGCTTGAGGAGGTGGAAGGAACAGCTTCTTGGGAGTGTGGATGTCAATTCAGTTGGAGGTATGCATCTTATGGACTTTTTTAATCTGTCCTATCATTCAGCTATTTATTGGAAATTTAAGTTCATTTTTCCTTCTTAGATTTTCAAGCAAATTGGACAGAAAGAGCTCACAATTTTGATAAATTTTACTTATGTTTTCACACTAATTAGCTGTCAAAAGATACTTGCATAAAGAAATTTTCCCCATGTGGGTGATGCTTGTTTCCAACTGCCATTAATCGTCCCCCTTCATTTTGTCCTTTACAAGTTCTTGTTTACTATATCCTCACATTGCAGAAACTCTGGAACCAGATGTCAAGGTCCTCAGCCTTACAATACTCTCCCCTGGTAGACCTGCTCTTGTTCTTTCCAATTCCTGAGGTTGGGGACCCCAAGGGGTTGCGGTTTACTTTAAAAGAAGGTAGCTGCTACAACCTGAAATTCTCCTTCATAGTCAGCAACAATATTGTTTCTGGCCTAAGATACACAAACACAGTTTGGAAAACTGGTATAAAAGGTACTCTCTCTCTCTCATACTAATATAAAATATATTGAATTGGTTGTAAGGAAAGTCAGATATTGAATGATTTGAATGTTTTTTCACTCTATTGTTGTTTCAGTTGACAGTTCAAAAGAAATGCTTGGAACCTTCAGTCCTCAACCAGAACCATATACACATCAGCTGCCTGAAGAGACTACCCCCTCTGGTATTTTTGCTAGAGGATCATATTCTGCAAGAACAAAGGTGAGTTTTGCATTTGCCTTTTCAACGTACTGTTATTATTTCTGTATCATCCTTGCGTCTCATTTTTTTTCCCCACGTTTTGTTTCAGTTAGTTGATGATGACAACAAGTGTTACTTGGAAATGAATTACACATTCGACATACAGAAGGAATGGCCATCGAAGTGAAACCGAGAGAATTTTGCCAACAACTCTCAATCGATCATAACCACTCTGACATGCAAAACATGCAATGGGCTATAAGAAGAAACAACCCGAATTAAATGTGGGGGCATGTATTTTTTTTTTTGGTATGCCAAACTATATTTCTGTTGTCTAAGCTACTAGGCCATTTTTGTATCTGGGAACTGTCGACAGTTGATCTAATAATGCATGTAATGAACATGATCATGATGACTATCATTTTCTTTACTTCAACAGAGGATATGCTCACATAAGTTACCGAAAAGTTGTTAGGAATTCTAGCATAATAGGACACTTACCTAGCTACCAAAGTAACGAATTTTAAATTATTGTGCTGAAATTTTCGTGCTCAATCAGGTGGCTTGTTGATCGTGATTTCGCAAAAATATCAATCACAAGAATTTTAGGTTGTTACTTCAACTATACTTCTATGAGAATTACTGTAAAATGAGCTCAAATATACTTTGACTTTCTCTTTTGCTTTTTGATCATTAGAACCTCTAGATAGCTACTTTGTTCTTTCTTCATCCTCAAGTTGATATGGAATCTTTCTCTTCGAGATGGTGGGTTTTGGTGACCTTTCAGTAATTCAGTCCTGCACAATTCTAAGCCTATTTGTGGCCTTTTTGGGGGGTTGTTTGGTAGTATAGGAAATCAGTGCATGGACAACAAAGCTGGTCAAAATGTAATGAATGCTGTCTAGTACTCACGAAGTAAGTTGCTATCACATCTCGGGCAGGCGGATCCAGATTATTATTTTTCAGTGGTTGCATTTTTCTTTTAAAAAAAAAATTTAATTTTAATTTTTTAACTGAGAGTAAAATGAGAAAGGCAAAAAGGCTACATATATCGTAAAAATACCTAGGCAACTTTTAGAAACGCTGAAACTTATTTATACTATTACTCTTAACACATCGATTTACTTAATGGAAGATAAGGTCCTAAGAAGATGGAAAAGGAGAAAAAAGGTCACAAGACCACATAATTGGCATGACTCTAAATACAGGTGATAATTAAAGTAGGATGTAAGATTGATAAACACGCCACACTCTAAAAACATAGATGACTTTCAAAGATGAGGAACTTTGCTAATATATAACTTCTAACACTCCCTAGCCAATATGAAATATGGTTCCATTTAATTGTTGCACATAAGAATAAACTAAACGTTGATTGTATATAATTCATAAAAATTGGTGTATTTTCATAAATTTAATAATAATTTAACCAAATTTAATAAAAATCAACAATTTTTTTTCTCACTGAAGGCTAAAGCAATAAATAAATTTACTCATAAAAATTTGGGAAAAAAAACAAAAAATTTTGAGTGGTTGCATAGGTGCACACATGCACCTTAGTGCAACCACCCCTGCATCTAGGTATATTAACTGATTTGATTATCATAATGGGTATAGTTGAAATTGGAAATTTTACTGTGAGTAAGAAGGAGACCTTGTAGGGCTTCTCCTAGGGTCCAACCCAGTAATTATTCCGCATGTGTGGAATAGGGGGACTACATGAACCATGTGATTAGTGTCATCCCAAAGGAGTGAGGATACCCAAGCTAAGCTGCCACTCGCGCCACCCCCCCCCCCCCAAAAAAAACCAAAAAAAGAGACATTTCTAGCTCTTTGAATTACCAATATAATAGTAGATTCACCTTCGTTCAATTGGAATTGATGTTTATTATTACTATGTTTGGATCATGGAAAGTATGAGAAAAAGGGAAGAAAATTGCTTAAAAATTGATTCCGTTTTAGGCATTTTTAACCTTTTTTTTCTTTTCTGTCCTCAATGCTTGAAATTTGGCATGGCACATGATTCAATTGATGATCATGTGCTTGGCAATGGTCATTGAATACCCACTAAACCAATGCAGCAACCGCATGAGAAGATGACATCGAAAGCTTCCACATGCGCCCTTTTTTGCCTTTTTCGAAACGGAAATTCATTCATAAAGCTCTTAAATTTTTAAGTTGGTATCAAAACGAGGACAGATATTAGCGTAAAATGGGTAGAAAATATTAATTTTTTTCAATTGAAAATTTCAAGTTTTATCTGGTCCAAGATATGGGATGACGTGCAGGCACATGGATGGAATATGAACCGAGGGAATTTGGTCGGTTGATTGGCCGGTGGCTGTTAGTCAACTGCATTATTCTCTAGACAACCAAACATTTGAAATTAGATTGATATGCAATAGAGTATAATACATATAATTTTTTTTATTTTTATATTTATTTTTTGGTTTGACAGGTGTTCGGGTCAGTTTACCCGCATCTTGACTAATTTCCTCCTTGGGTGATCTTAAGGGCATCCTTTCCCCATATCGGCCTGGTACATTTAGGAATTAATTCTTAGAGTGCTCTCCAGAGAAATCGAACCCAGATTGACAGAATAGAGGGGTTCTCTTTCTACCAACTGGACTAAAAAAAAAAAAAAAAACCCCCAAGGTATCCAAGCATACATTTCTTGTTGTTGGATTGCTATACTCTGGGCCTCTGGGGCCAAAAATCAACTTTAATAGAATGATTTTAGACCTCAGATCAAATTTGTGTGCACCAAAACGCTAGCCCCGATCTGTGGCCATAATGGATCTCAATGATCTTGACGTCGTGGTAAAGAGTTGTGCACCCTTTAATATGATTGAAACTTGAAAGGGTGGACATTGCGCTGTAGGTGACCTATATTCACTTATTATAACAGAAGTTTCACTGTCTGATCACCATTTATTTCACAATTAACCCCAGCATGACCATGACCAAATGTTATATCCTTTTTTGGAAATTTGGATTTGGGCACGATATAAAGTTTGGGTCCACTCTTAGCCCAGGTTTGACAAATTATTAAACATGATTATAACCTTATTCCTCATCTTGATTTTAATTAGGTTTAAATATATTGTCGTGGCCCCAAATTGAAGATTTGAAACAGATGATTTTTAGTATTTGGGATTGTAACAGGTGCAACCTTGACAACCTCAAATAGTCCTGTCTTATGTCCAACCCAAACCCCAACTTATGCTGGATTTTGACTTCTGTAAACCACCACGCCACAAAAAAATTGTTACATCCTCCTCCTTTTTTTTAATTTTCCCTTTTCTTTCCCATGCCATAGAGATCTAGACACGTTCAAGATCGTATTTCATTCCGCACCATTTAATACCCAACGAAGTTCATGTTGTAACTTGACCCATGGAGGGAGTCGAATTTGAGTTCTTTCACTAACTAAGAGATACCAACAATTAATATCTACACTAATTGTTCTACTTCATGAGACTACTTATAAATTGTTCGATGGCTACAAAATTAACATTAAGACATGACTAACCGAAATTAATAGATCAAATGTATTAAAAATTATAGGCTGCTTTAACATTACTTATCTTAGTCAAATTTTATTGTGTCTCTCTATCATTTGGGTATTTTAAGCTTTAAACCATCAAAGATTCGCTTGATCTCACACTATCATAGTCTACTCACAAACTCATACCTTAGTCAATAAAAAGCTGGTAGGAAACTGGAACTTAGGACATCTGATTCCCAAGCCTTAAAGCCAATTTTATGGTACCTTAGTAAAAAATTGGGTACCATACCATAAGGTCATTTAAAATGGTAAGTGAGTCACTTAAAATAATAAATTAACCACTTCAAATGGTAAATAGTTACTAAATAATAAGTGAATCATTTTATGTCACTTTAAATAGTAAGTGACCCACTTTAAATTGATAAATGAGTATAATTTCTTAAAAATATTGTGAGTATCATAGAATTACTCATGCAATAATCCTTAGCTATGGGTTAATTGTAGGAGTTTTTGACAATGTTGGAAGGTAAAACTAAAAAATAAAAATTGGTAACCAATGATAGCATGCCACGTCACTGCATTAGGCCAATAATTACTGTCACACCAGTGGTTCGACCGTTTAGTACACATTCCAAGCCAGAACAAAATTCGTTGCAGAAGAGGCCAAACAGGTGTTGATCAATCTGATTAGTGTTCATCAACATGAGCGAGTCTACACATTTACCATACCCTCGCGACTACGCGTACTCATTACCAAATGAGTCTGAAAGACAGTACCTTCTCGGCTGTCCTCGTGGTCCATGGTTCTTACCGCGGGTCCGCAGGCAAAAACGGTTTCTTCCCTCGTCTCTTTGCCTTAATAACGAAGCAAGAATTGATCCTCCTCTCCCTCTAGGCTCTCTCTCTCAACCCCTACCCTTCCATTTTCAGTATTGTTTACGCTTGAATGCCTGATGAACAGTCAAACCTCTGAAAGAAGAGAGAAAATCATACGTTTTCCAACGTGAATGTTAGATTTCTACAGGTATGGACTTCTGGGTTCTCTTCAATCCTATGTTTCCTTATATGGGTCGCGATTTGTTTCTCATGTAGTCATGAAACACAGCTAAACAACGTGTATATATATATTTATATATGTATTCTTCTGGTATGCACTTCTGGGTTCTCTTCAATTCTATGTTTTCTTATATGGGTCGCGATTTATTTCTGATATAACCATGGAACACCGCTAAACAACGTATATATATAAATATATAACGAAGTTCATAATGTATTCATAATCATTGATTCATTGCCTTATTTTAGCATCTTTGTCTAGTGACAATTGAATATCAGGACAGTCGGGCGGTCAAACCTTGAGAAAAGGAATACATTTCAACATGAATATCTGATTTATACAGGTATGCACTTTTGGGTTTTCTTTAATTCTATGTTTTTCTCTATGGGTTTCGATTCTTTTTTTTTTTTTTTTCTTTTGGGTATAGTTATGCATATATGTATGTATGTGTTCGTATAAACCAAATCTATGCATATATTTATTATATTTGTAGTTTATGTTTTCTTCATTCGGCCATATTTTAGCTCCCTTTTTCGACCATGTTTATCAGGGATAGAGTGAGCGAGGTTGGTGATTCATGCAAGCGAAGTTCACTTACATTCAAGAGTTGTTAATGGGTGGTTGTTCTTAATGCACCTATGTGGATCTGAATTTGTTGTCGTGTTTTTCATTTTAGTCTGGGTTTAAAGATTCTTGTTGGGCTTTATCAATTTGGTGTAATTTGGGGAAGAAATTTTGAGGGTAACTAGAATTTTCTTCCCCACATTAGCAATTCCCACGGCTACGGCAAAGATGTCGAGTTTCGTGGGTGTTCTTGTCTCCGATCAATGGCTTCAAAGCCAGTTCACTCAGGTTGAACTTCGCAGCCTCAAATCCAAAGTAATTATCCTCATCCCTTCTTCGTATATTGATTTTTTTTTAAATACTGGGTTCTTGTTGAATTATTTTATTGAATTTGATTTGAAGAAGTTGTATGATGGTATTAATGAATTTGGATCACCTTGTGACTTTTTTTTTTTCCTTTTTTTTTTAATCTTAGTTTATTGCAAAAAAGAATCAAAATGGTAAAGTTACAGTTGAAGACTTGCCACCTTTAATGGTAAAATTAAAGGCATTCAGTGAGATGTTTACAGAGGAGGACATTAGGGGGATTGTGGGTGAGTCGAGTTCTGACATGAGCGATGAGATTGATTTCGAAGCCTTCCTCAAGGTGAGTCATTGGGCTTTTTTCTCATTTATTGAATTTCAATTTTTTATTAATGTTAGATGATTGGAAATAAGTCAAATAACCATGGAAATAATAATTAGTAGTCTTTAATCAGAGTTAGGGAAAAAACAATTTAATCGACTGCATTAATATGAGAATTACTTGGCTTTAATTTTACCTGCACTGGAGTTGGAAGTGTGTGAGTTAATATTTCCTTAATTGCTTGGAATTGGCAGACATATTTGAATTTGCAAGCTCGAGCTACAGAAAAATTGGGTGGTCCAAAGAACTCTTCATCATTTCTTAAGGCCACCACAACTACCCTTCTTCACACTATTAGTGAATCAGAGAAGGCATCTTATGTTGCTCACATCAACAGTTATCTTGGGGATGACCCATTTCTGAGTAAATACCTTCCTTTGGATCCAGCCACAAATGACCTATTTGATCTTGCAAAAGATGGAGTTCTTCTCTGGTATTTAAGCAGGGTTTGCTTGATAATGATCTACTTTTTTATGTCTATAAAAGCTGATATTTTGTGGTGGTTTTGATTTATAGCATGGCTTGATGCAGTAAGCTTATTAATGTTGCTGTGCCGGGCACAATAGATGAACGAGCTATTAACACCAAAAGGGTTCTGAACCCATGGGAGAGGAATGAGAACCATACCCTTTGTCTCAATTCTGCAAAGGCTATTGGCTGCACAGTTGTTAACATCGGCACACAGGACTTGATTGAAGGAAGAGTATGTTTTGCTAATTCAGCTTCACATATGCTAAATGGATATAATTTGTCAGTCTGAAGTTTTTTCATTACTCTGTTTATTTTGCAGCCTCATCTGCTTCTTGGTCTAATTTCTCAAATTATAAAGGTGGGCATCTAAACTTTATCCTTCTTATTAGTTTGCACGTAATATTTTCACCATTTAGAACCAAATCAAGACACCAAGAGAAATGTACTGATAGAGCCTCTGGTTATAGATGCTGGCCCATTTACTTATATCTTCATCTTTTTTCTGGCATTAATGTACTGACTTTGGTGACTCCAGATCCAATTATTAGCGGATCTTAACCTTAAAAAGACACCTCAGCTTGTAGAATTGGTGGAAGACAGCACGGTAATGAAATGTCAATTAATTTTGTTGTTACTTTGAGTAAAATTAAGGCATCAAATGTCATATTTTTTTTGGAAAACATTTTTTTGAATGAAACATGTGGAATACTAATTCATTATGCATGGCAAATTTTTCAGGATGTTGAGGAGCTTCTGGGTTTAGCCCCAGAAAAGATCTTATTAAAATGGATGAATTTCCACCTAAAGAAAGCAGGCTACAAGAAACCTGTCACAAATTTTTCTTCTGACGTGAAGGTATATGGCAGTCTTATTGTTATCTACTAGCAATGGCATAAAAAATTGTTAAGGCTTGCTTCATAGTAAAATATCTATAAATTAATTGAATTTATGTGTGCTTCCCCCCCTCTTCTTTTGCTGGGCCAAGGGGGGCGGGGGAGTTGGTGGTGTGCAAAGCTCATTGAATCTTACTTTTGACCCTTATCTCCCTTATTAACCACAAGTAGCTTTTTTCACTAGCAATAATAATTATTGTGAAGTTATTAAATCACACAGCATAACTGACCTCTCCTGAAGTGCAATCTATATGATTTATCATCAACATCTTATGTTTTGTGTGTGCCATGCTAATCCAAATTACATTGGGAAGGCTTCTATATTTTGTCTCATCCTCTGTAACAAGATCATATTCTTGTATATGTGCAGGATGGAGAGGCTTATGCTTATCTGCTTAATGTTCTTGCACCAGAATACTGCACTCCATCCACATTAGATACTAAGGATCCCAATGAAAGAGCAAAACTGATACTTGATCATGCAGAGAGAATGGACTGTAAAAGATACTTGACCCCAAAAGATATCGTAGAAGGCTCTTCAAATTTGAATCTTGCTTTTGTTGCCCAAATATTCCATCAAAGGTAGGAAAAGAACATTTCAATTTCTTTTTATATAAATTTGTTGCAACTTTTATAAAATTTCTTTTCTATTTGGTTGGTTACTTCATGGAAGTTATTGGAGTAAGCTAAGGACATATGGTAGAATTATTACAATCTTTTTAATATAAGTTTCTTCTTTACCAGCCTATGGAATGGATGGCCTCCAGTAGTCAACTTTAGTCTTTGTTTCCATTTTATGTGCACTGTTTCACTCAAGAATTTAGGTCCTTTCAGTACTCAAGGTTTCCAGTCTTCCTTTTGAATTGAAGAAGCTGATGGGGGAAACGAGCATTTGGGTAACAAAACATCAGAAAGATGAGCAGAGCATTCCTTGTGCTGTGGCCTATGACAGAGGGACTACCAAAAATGAAATGAAAGAGAGAAAAAGGGAGGAAGAAAAAAAGAAGGGCGAATTTGTCAATGAAAATGAGAAATCTAGTTGCCTTCAGGTCATCATTTTGCACCGAAAGCAGGCAACAGACCTCCACCTCTCTCCCAAGGACAGTAGGGGTCATTTTTGCTGGGCTAGATTATGGAATTTTCCCTCTTATAAATAATACTTTTCATTTCCATTCCTACATTTTAAAAACCAATTTCCCTTTTTATGATGGAAGCTCTGACTCGTCAATGAGCACTTACAAAGAGATGGGTCCTGCTGAGTCTCAGCCAACTCTTTTCCCCCATGGCTTTTGTTTTTTTCCTTTCTTCTTACCCTGTTACACTCTTACGCCACATCTCTCTATTGACAGCTTTCTAAACTTTTGTACTTCCCCTTCCAACATTACTACTTGTGGGAGTGTCTTATTTCTTATGTCATCATTCATGATAAGAAGACTGTCAAGAACACATCTGGTATATTATTTTAAAGTCAATTGCTAGAATTTGCCCTGCCCTTTCTTAATTTAAGCTGAGATGTACAAAATAATTTATTGCTGTAATTTCTTGCTTGCTAGTGCCATCTCCATTCAGGAAAACTTTGAAGAAATAGTTCTTTGCCCTCTCCCTAATTCATTTTCAACAGATATTTGCTCTCCCAAATAATTCATTTTGATCAGATAATCACTGTTACACCCACATCCAATCATCGTCAACTCTGAAAGAAAATAATGTATCAAGACTCAAATAAATGATAGCAGACTCTTCTTCTATTCAGTGTCAAGGATTAAAGCACGTTTTTTCTGGAGGATCTCAAACTGGAAATATCATCTGTTCTCTTCTGGACTAACGGGAAGTTAGTTTTGTGGGGTCAGGGATAATATGAGGAATTATAGATTGCTGTTTCTTATATCAAGTTAGCTTTTCTGCATGATACTTATCATTAATTAGAACAATCACTGATTCGGTTTCTGTCGTATAAGACTTAGTGGTGGACCTTGTGTAATGTTGATTCAGAAATTTCCGAATGTGTACCACATAGTTAGAATGCCTTCTTCCACCCTACCAAGTACCAACCACATTTTCAAAATTTCTGTTGTCTTATGGGTCTTTATTTTCTTGATGAGTTACCCTTTTGTTTTAACATGTGACCTCTGGTAATTTAGGCTGTTTAGCAACATGAGATCCGTCAATTTTCTTTGTGTGGGTTGCGGTTTGTTATTGTGATTAAGAGGAAAGAATGTGGATCTCTCTTGCAGGAGTGGCCTGTCTACGGACAGCAAAAAGATTTCCTTTGCAGAGATGATGACAGATGATGTGCAAATATCTAGAGAAGAGAGATGCTTTCGACTGTGGATCAACAGTCTTGGAATTGTTACTTATGTTAATAATTTGTTCGAGGATGTCAAAAATGGGTGAGTGATCCTTTTTAAGCAATAGTCGCTATTATGGTGAAATTCTATGAAGTTTTTACAAAATCCTTCATTTTTGATTGGGGAGTAGAATAATTTGTGGACCCTGATATTTTACTATGACTGTCGCTTCTGAACTGGCTTGATGTATATTTCTTATGTATGCAGATGGGTACTTTTGGAGGTGCTTGACAAGGTCTCTCCAGGATCAGTTAACTGGAAGCATGCATCGAAGCCTCCCATTAAGATGCCATTTAGAAAAGTGGAGAATTGCAACCAAGTTATAAGAATTGGGAAGCAATTGAAATTTTCTCTTGTGAATGTAGCTGGAAATGATATTGTGCAAGGAAATAAGAAGCTTGTGCTTGGTAATGTGCCCCATCTCAAGTTTTCTTTATTAGTTTGTTATGATACCTCCAGATCATTATGGTTTATATGTAATATATATATTTGCCGTGATTCAATCATAATTGGACATGGAATCTCTAGGAGCAATAAAATATTTTAATGGTGGTTCTTTTGTGACTTCGAATTAACTTCAGAACTTTTTTCTTACATTTCACTGAAATGCCTTGACGCATTAATGGTGAATTAAATCCTTCATCAAATAAAATCAGTGGTCCAAAGTGCTCAAAATTGTTTACATCTGTTTCAGCTTTCCTATGGCAGTTGATGAGGTTTAATATGCTTCAACTCCTGAAGAACTTGAGATTCCATTCCCAAGGAAAGGAGATTAGAGATGCTGATATCCTAAATTGGGCAAACAAAAAAGTGAAGAGTACAGGCAGAACCTCTCAAATGGAGAGTTTCAAGGTAAAACAAGGACCCGGCATTTTAATTTATTTTTTAATTATCATATTTTAAGCCATGGTTAATTTGTGGTAATGTTTTCTGGGACGCACTTTTTCAGGATAAGAGCCTGTCAAGTGGGTTATTCTTCCTAGAGCTTCTCAGTGCTGTAGAGCCGAGGGTTGTCAATTGGAACCTTGTTACCAAGGGTGAAAGTGGTATGATTCTTTGCAGTTTGGAAAATAATTTTGAAATTTTAAGCCTTATTATGGTTGGACAAGAAAATGGACTTTGACCATTTTCCATTTGAACTTATCCAGAGTGGAATAGATGAATATGAATGAGTGAATGCTTTTTCTTTTCTTCCCATTTTTCAAGTGTAACACCATAGTTGTAAGACTTGACATTTTTTTTTTTTTTGGTTAAAATGATAGATGAGGAAAAGAGGTTGAATGCTACATACATAATTAGTATAGCAAGAAAGCTTGGGTGCTCTATCTTCTTGTTGCCCGATGACATCATGGAGGTAAGAATGCAACTATTTTGTATTCTTGTTTGCTATCTTTTGTGGAGACAAATCTCTAATCCTGGCACTTTTTCTTTCTCTTTGTGACTTTGACAAGCTACCGTGATTTATGAATCTGAAAATATCACACTATTCTTCAAAGAATAAACAAATAACTTTCATTTCAGTTTTCTTGAAACTTGCACAACCATGTTTTCTCTCCAGTTTTGCCAAATGACATTCACATCAGTAGTTTTGACTATTTCCAAATGACTGAAATCAGCAAGACAACTTGGTTTCCTTCTGTTAGTGATTAATTCAAATGATTTTGGAAATTCGTGCACTTCTTTAGTTGAACATACATGATCATTCGATTCGACTCGATGTTGTTATGGCAGGTAAACCAGAAGATGATCCTTACTCTAACAGCTAGCATCATGTACTGGAGCCTGCTGCAACCAGTGGAAGAGTCTGATTTATCTCCGTCCCCTGCTGGCACTAGCACTGCTACTACTACTCCTGATGCATCCCCAGCAGCCTCTCTTGACGGCGAGGATGAAAACTCCTTGGGTGTTGAAGTCTCAAACTTGAGTATTGATGATGCAGCCTCTGACTCTACAGTCTCGTCGCAGTTTGAAAATGAGGACAGTCCTGTCAGCTAATGGATCATAAATTGCAAGTTTTTCTCCTTTGTGAAAAAGGTGGAAAAATGTTTTTGCAGTTAAAGTGGGTGAAAACTCAAAATTTCGCCTTTTTAGCAGGAACAAATACGCAATCATTTTAGGAAATATGCTTGTAATTCCCGGAGGAAAAAAAAAAAAAACGAAAAGAATAAAAGTAGGGAGATGGATAAGGGGTAGAGGAAGTCATCTTGTAAAAGCTGTTACAATTTTAGAAACTGCATAGCTTCAATCTTTTTTCTGCTTTTTTCCCCCCTTGCTTTTGTAATTATATTTTGCTGTTTTTTAGGTGTATTCTTTGGACAATAACAACATGGATCATATTCAGTAATCCAAGTTCATTTCCGTGGTAAACAACTTGTTTGGTAACCTTTGTGCTGTTTGGATAACGGGAAAATCCAGCCAGATCATTTTACCCCAGGTTGAGCCAAGCCAAACTTTTGACTTTTGAGAATGATGCTCAATTTTAGACAGGAAATACATTCATGGAAAGGTGAAAAAAGGAAAGAAAAAAAGAGCCTGAAATGTGAAAAAGGAAAAAAAAAAAGAAAAAAAGAAAAAAAGGGGCCTTTCTACTTTCTTTGAGTTGAGTTGAGCCATTTTGATAAAAATAAAAGAGGACCTTTTTGTGGATCAGAAGAGGCTTGCCTTGTTTTCCTTGTATTGGGTACATAGGCAAATGATATGGTTTGATGACAGTGTGTTATTCATTTGAAACACACTAGCATTTGCTGATTATGAACACAAAAAAAAAAAAAAGAAATAAAAAAGAGAAAGGTAGGGGGATGAATGACAATGCTATTAGGCAAATATTGTATCCAGTGATCCCTAGGTTTATGATACTTTTTTCTTACATGTCATGCATTGTGTTTTTTCTTTTAGAAGAAGGTTGACAAAATAAAATTTGGATCAATTCCCTATGACACAGGTAAATTTATCCCTCACTTTGTGTCAATTAATTTTCAAAATAAACTTGGCTCATGGTTGACTTCAAGGGAATGAGAAATTGAATCTAAGATTTTTCACTTATGAGACGTGAGTCTCGAGAATTACTAATCTACCTTTAACTCTTGAGATCATGCATGTTACATTAATATTTGAGAAATCACTAATTCCTTGTCATGACGGCTTATAAAATTGGCTAAATAGGAATTTAGATAAATATTAAATTTGAACCATTTAAAAGATAGGAAAATGTGGGGTACAACAAATAATAAATCCAATAAATAATGAATTAATTAAAAAGTTGAGGCATTTTTTTTTTCTTTTGTAAATTTAAAGGACAATTATAAATCCAATAAATAACTCATCTTACAAAATTCAGAAATTTTCTCATCAAACAAAACTATTTAATAGACAATATCTTGTAGGAAGAGACATCAAAACTTTGATTGGTACATACAATCAAATTAGGTTAATAGAAGCATATATTGGAATTTGTGCATTATTATCTGAAAATAAAAGGAGTTCCTCGGTGCAACCATGAGAGCAGCCTCCTATTAGCATTTTCTAGAAGGCAAGCGAGGGTGTGGATGCAGCAATAAAAAGTGTGGAAATAGTCCACCAGCCCTTTCCAATAAAATGGTAAAATTGCGTGGAAAATCAACAGAAAACCATTTCCAAAGCGAGGAGTTTAAAGAGTATTCTCTGAGCACCGTGTACTTCGGCGTTTCTGCTCCATATCATCTTCTCTCTATATGTGTGTACATATACGTATATATATATATATATATATATATATATCATCCGTTTAGCCAGAGATAGTAAACTAAAGCGTCGCCTGCTTTTGGGTCTGTTCAATTAATTCTCTCGCACGTCCATCACGGAGGCGGAATTCTGGTTGGTATCTGGTAAGTCCTCTTCATTGCACCTTTAATTTTCTGTTACTCTTTTATCCGTTGTCGGAAACCCTAGCCCTTTGTTTGGTTGCTGAGAAAACATAGGAAAAGGAGAGAAAATAGAGTTCTTACGGTTTTTTTTTATTGGGTGTGTGGGGGGGGGGGGGGGGTGGGTTTGGAATATAAATAAAGAACTTAATGCAGCTACATCAATGGAGGTTACCTTTAATTTTCTAGTAGTCTTTCTCCGTTATTGAAAACCCTAGCCCTCTGTTTGGTTGTTGGGAAAACGTCGGAGAATAAACGTGGGGTGCGCAATGGGTCAATTCAGTTTCATGGGATGCCCGAACATGCCATGTTATCGTGTTTCGTTTGAAGTGGTCGTTATAAATAAATGTGGTGTGTGCTAGAGATTGGAAGAATCACTGGGCTTTGGGAACCTCTTTTATTTGTTTGGGATTTTTTAGGTCATTTCCTAAATCAGTAAGGGATCTTCTTGGTGGGTGCTGGATAAAGATTGGGAGGGAGGTATTACAGAACTATTTGGGGGTGGCATCTCTGTCTTGGTGTTTGTTCAATGAATGGAAGAGAAGGATGTTTGAGAATGAGGAAATGCATCTTGTAAAGCTTAAAGATGTCCTCATTCAGTCTATTCTCCATTGGAGCACCTCCTCCATCTCAATGGGATGCTTTTTTATTTTTGATTTTCTATAATTTTGTTGTATACTTGATTGCTTGATTTTGTTTTGCCCCTGTATACCTCCTGTATGCTAGGCTCGTTCCTTTTATTTTTTATTTTTGTTTGCTTCTGGTTCTAGCAAAATCTTCATTTGTAATATTCCTTTTTCTGTCATGCCCTTTCTAGGTTGTAAGTGTTGACTTAAGAAGAAGAGGATGGTATCTTCAGATGATGAGGGTGAGACTGTGCCACATGCTGTCTCAAATTACCATTTTGTAGATGAAAATGATGAACCCATTTCATTTGTTGAGTTGCCAATTCAATGGAGTGAGGGTGAGAGGCCGAATGGAAACAAAAATCAAATATTCCTACATGGGAGTGCCGATAATGGCCTTCATAAGATATATAAGCAAGTCACAGCATGGAAATTTGACCTTTCCGATGCAAAGCCTGAGATATCGGTGCTCACCAAGGAAAATGACTGGATCAAACTTCAGAAGCCGAGGAAGAGCTTTGACGTTATAATTAGGACAATCTTGATAACAGTTCACTGCCTTCATTATTTTAGAAAGAATCCAGAAGCTTCTGGGAAATCTCTGTGGGATCACTTGGCTAAAGTTTTCAGGTATTTATATTGCCATCTCAACCTTTTAATCTTTCATTTTACTTTTTAAACTGAAAATTTTGACATTTTTATGCAATTTGCAGTTTGTATGAGGTCAGACCTTCTGAGAATGATCTGGTGGATCATATCTCTTTAATTAGTGAAGCTGTTAAAAGAGAGGAACGCTTAACACACTCTGAGGTTTGCATTACTTTTCTTCTGCCAATGTAATGTAATTTTATTTGTCTGTGAAATGTTCCTTTTCTTTTTTCTTTTTTTCTTTCTTTTTTTTTTTTTTTTTTTTTTGGGAGGGGGGGTAGTTGTTTTTTGAAATGTTATTATCATCTTGTATTTGTTTAGTTCAATTTGTTTCTGTTTGTTTTTATTATATCATGATCTATTCTCCTTTTTTATGTTGGAGGATTTATGAGCTCCTTAAGTCAACTTTTGCTTGAAATCCAAATGCATCTATTTTTAAAATTATAAAAATTATAAATGTGCTTCGGTTGAGGAGGCTGTTTCTCTATTGTATTTATATTTTTCCATAATGACTATCAATTGTTTGAACAGTTTTTGCTCACATTTATCGAGGAGAAACCCAGGAAAAGGAAAGCATTTGATGAGGTTATACTCTCCTGCTTGCCAGTTTATCTTTTGGGTTCATTTTCCTGTTTAAGTTTTTATTTATTTATTCATTATATATCCGTTGAGCTAGCTTGCTCATTGTGTAAACAGCTTGTGCAGACTACAGGAATGTCTGGGTTTATAGTTGATGATATGGATGATGATATACTTGATGACACTGAAGAAGATGGATCTGCTGAAGAGGAGGATATGTATGATTCTGTTTGTGCGTTTTGTGACAATGGCGGTGAACTTCTATGGTATGTATTTTTCTTTGTTATTGTTTGACTTATTCATTGCTTGTACTTTATTGTCTATGACTTCCATTTGTCTTGCATATCATCTAGTATATTCAGAAGGTACATTGAGTTGTTTAAGGTTACCGTAGTAGATGTCGTGGTTTCTGGGTTGTCATCATCATCATCATCATCTCATGAATATCATCATCATCATCATTATTTTTGTTGCTTTTGTTGCCGTTGCTGTTATTGTTGTCATTTATTTTTGTTAATGCTATCATTATTCGTGAACTACTATGTCTTATTGTGTTAGGCCTCCAATATTTTTTGAGGTGCAGAGCACTATCATGGAAATTTGTAATGATATTTGCACTATCATGGAAGAGTTCTATGATTTTTTTGTTCCTAAGTCGTAGTCATTTAAGAGAGATAAATTTGAAGGATGATTATTGTATGTTAGTTTCTAGATTATTGTATGTTAGTTTCTAACTTCAACATATTCTCTTTTATGGATAAAAGAACTTTTATGCAAAAGAGATTAATTCTACACGAGTTGTAAGCAACAGATTATTGTGGATATGAAGATACCAACTCCTATGGGAATCTTTGAATAAGCTCTTGGTTGTTTGTATGTTTTTTTTTATGTGCCTTCAGGAGAAGAAAATAACATGTTTTTTCAAAAATGTATTTTGAGGGTAATTTGGTTTGCCACACCATGACCTAGATTATTAGTGCTCAGACATTGTTAAAACTTTTAGGTTCTGAGCTGCATTTATGTGTATAGAGTAATTCCTGCTGAGTAAAATTGTACTACTTATATTTTTGTTACATTCCTGTATTGGGCTTGGCAGCCTGAATCTTGTATCCAATTAATATCTTGTACTACCTTTTATGCATTATACTTTTAGTGTCGAGCTTCAACAAATCTTGTTGATATATCTGAAATATGTTCCTTTAATCTATTTTTATTTCTTATTTTTACTTTTTGCAAATCTCGGTGAAGGTCCCTAAGCTTGGTTTGTTATTTGGTTAAGTCAGCATCATTTTTATTATATTGAAAATTTCTGAATTCAAATGTTGAATGATTTGCGATCTAATACAGTTGTGAAGGGAGGTGCATGAGGTCGTTTCACGCAACTGTTGAAGCTGGTACTGAATCAATGTGTGCATCTCTTGGCCTTACTGATGATCAAGTCGAAGTATGCTGTCCTTTCATAGTCACTTTATATTTTTTTGCCGTGCATTGTTGCATTTTGTTCTTGTTGTTTGAATATTTTGAGCATATTTTAATTTCTTCTCCTCTTGAGCAGGCAATTCAGAATTTTTTATGTAAGAATTGTCAATATCAGCAGCACCAGTGCTTCTCCTGTGGGAAGTTAGGCTCTTCTGATAAATCTTCAGGTGCTGAGGTATGAATATGCTTGGAAAATTTCAAACCCCTTTTTAATTTTTATATTTTTATTTATCTTAGCTGCACAAAATTCCACTTGATTATTGGTAATGAGTATTTCAGTTCCAAATCAAAGCAGATAATAGGTGCTAATTTCTCCCTAGATTAGCATTTGTTTCTCTATTCTTCCTGTCTTTAAATGGGCTGCCCTTATGGTCTGTTAGATTGGCTAATTTTTATTTTGATTTTTCTTTTGGTTAAGAGTGGTGTAGCTATAAATGATTAATTTACTAAGAAACCTAAAACCTTGCTATTTTTATTCTTCACCTTGCATCTATAATTCTTCTTCTTTGTCTTCTTCTTCATTTTTTTCTTTAAAACTTTTGTGTATGTCTAACACTAGGAAACTTGCATCATAAGGTGTTCTTAAATTTGAAGGAAGCCCCACTGTGCCACAAAACACTCTTGGCATGCACATAGAATTCTACTTTGCTGCTTCATATGCTTGGCACACGCAGAGGATTCAGTCAAAAGTTTGCCTTTCTTATCAAAATAACTCCTTTTCTTATTTCCATAACTTACAGCTTATTTTGGTGGATCCTGTGCCATGGAAGTCAATTTTCTGCTATGTTAAATAATATGGTGTTTTCATATTTTTATTAGATCGAAATCACATTACAGCACGTTGTGATTCATTTTGTTTTTCATTACACGTTTTTGTTTTATATCGGGGGATACATTTGTATTAAATTGTAATCACAGTTTTCATTGCAGTCATATTTCAGATTTAGTTTTTGATGGGAAGAGTCGATTGCAATAGATTTCTATGGTTGATCTTCGGGGAATTCTCTGTGAATGTGTGTTTCGATCCACACTTTAATTGCTAATTTTTTTTTGCCAAATGCTTTTCAGGTCTTTTCCTGTGTTTCTGCGACCTGCGGTCGTTTTTATCATCCACAATGTGTTGCAAAACTGCTCCACCGGGAGAATGAATCAGCGGCAGAAGAGCTTCAGAAAAAAATTTCTGCTGGGGAATCATTTATATGTCCCATCCATAAATGTTGTATATGCAAGCAAGGAGAAAATAAGAAGGATCCTGAGTTGCAGTTTGCAGTGTGTAGGCGTTGTCCAAAGTCATACCACCGGAAATGCTTACCTAGGTTCTCAATAATTGTATCTGCATTTCATATTTTTCTTTTCCAATACAACCTTAAAATATTATGCTCTGTTAACTCAATTTATGGTGTCTGGATGGTTGATGCTTGAGTTAAATTTTTTTTTAGGAAGATTGCTTTTGAAGATTTGGAGGAGGAAGATATCATACAGAGGGCATGGGAGGGTCTATTGCCCAATCGTATTTTGATATATTGCTTGTAAGTGCTTTTATGTGAGCATTTTTTTTGTTTGTTTGTTTGTTTTTTTTTTTTTTTTTTGGGGGGGGGGGGTAATCATGAGTAGCTTTTAAATTATTTTTTGCCTATTATTATGAGCAGAAAACATGAGATCGATGAAGAAATTGGGACTCCAATAAGGAAACATATAAAATTCCCTGATGTTGAAAAAAAGAAAAATATAGCATCTGAGATGCCCTTAGGCAAAGAGAAGGGCATGTTGAAGAAAAGAAGTCTAGCCTCAGAAGACTCTCCTTGGGAAAGAACTGCTATGAAAGCACCTAAACAGGTTGAAAAATTGTCTTCTGCCTTGAAAGAGGGTGATTCTACAAAACGAATTAAGAAAAGATCTTCTGGATCAGATCCCTTGATAAAATCTAGAGTAACAGATGCCTCCAGGAAGTCTTCGAGGGACAATGTTAAGTCTGTCTCTGTGAAAGCAGACAAGTCCTCCACCGCTGATGAAAACAAAATTTCCTTGGGGGAGAGGCTGTATAACCTGATGAGTAAGGGAAAGCAAGATACAGATGATGGTGATCTTGATCGAATGGTGGCAGTTAAGCCTGCTATGAAGAAATCGAACAGTTCACCACATCGATTGGATGCTGATTCAGAGAGGAGGTGACTCATTTCTCTTTCTAATACTGCATAGTTACATTTTTTGTTCATTCTCTCTCTCTCTCTCTCTCTCTCACACACACACACACACACACACACACACACTCCCTCTCTCTATCTCTCTCTCTCATTTTAAGGATTTATAGTAGTTTATCACTTTATCTCTTTGTTTGCATACTATTATAATTTGAAGTTTTACCGCATATGCTTATGCTTATCTCTTGCAATGCAGATTATTGGCTTTGATGAAAGAGTCCAAATCTTCAATAACTTTGGAAAAAGTCATAGAAAAGCACAAAGTTCCATCTACTCATGCTTACCAGTCAAAAAATGTTGTGGACAAGACGATTACACAAGGAAAGGTGGAGGGTGCTGTTGAGGTAGATTTGACTAATTTTAAGTGTAAATTATGGCTGTAAACAATGATTCTATGTTTTTTTTGAAGAATTTGTAACTTACCTTCTTTCTATGGCAGGCTGTCCGAACAGCTCTGCAGAAGCTAGAAGCTGGATGTAGCATTGAAGATGCAAAAGCTGTTTGTGAGCCAGAAGTATTGCAGCACATAGTTAGGTGGCAGGTGATTGCCCATTCTCAATTCAATTCTTATTGAGGTCATTGTGTTAAGATTTCGTTAGTGAGTTATCTCTTGTTACTGTCATCCGAGGCACTATTGGTTTGGTGAATTTTTTTTTTTTTTTTTTGTTTTCTTATATGTTCATTGGTTGTGTAACAAGGCGGGTGTGGGACAGGTGGTCCACACCCTGCCTGAATGCACGAGTACAATCTGTCTGTGACATGCTCTAGGTTGGGCATACTTCTGAGTAATTGCATCAGAAATCTTTTTATGTGGGGGCGTGGGTCCCATCTAGTGGTGTATCCTAGCTGCAACTTAAGTTGTACTTAAGAACCTGTTGTTTATGTCTAAAGCTCATTCAAGATGCAAGATGTGTGATAAACCTTGTATATTAAAAGGGAAAGGCTGAATACTCAATGACTGAATCATTCACTAATGTGTGGGGTCAGTTCAATCATTTAAAGTTTCTTTTGTTTAAAATCTCAAATAAGCCAGTTTTGTTTTCAGAAATCGCTAAGGTGTCTTCTACAGTTTGGCCTTTTATGCATCAAACATATTTTTATGAGGCCCCATTGTTGGTTAAGTCCATATATTTACATATATGTTAATTTGGGTGGAACTGTGGAAGAGTTAGTTTAGTTGGCTATGTTTTTCTCCACAACTTTTTTTCCACTTATTTTTGGGGCATTTACCAGCAGCCTGCACTAGATTTCTGCATTTGAGTCCATCTGACTGTTTGTGTTGCATAGTTGCATCTGTTTTATTGACATTTGATAGTTCATTTCTGCAGAGCAAGCTCAAAGTTTATCTTGCACCTTTTCTGCATGGTATGCGCTATACATCTTTTGGTCGCCATTTTACAAAAGTGGAGAAGCTTGAAGCGGTAAATCATTTTTTCCTTACTCAAGTCAATTCTTAAATTTTAATAGCTTTTCCTACTTCTATTTTATGTGAATATATACATTTATATTATATTATTGACTGATTTCATTTCATGTACTAGTTACTAATTCACTATTGGAATTTTTCCTTGCTCTTGGGATTATTCCCTTTTGGGCTTATAAATGCTTTAAATTGAATGCCAACTATATCTTTAAGTATTTTTACTTGCTTGGTGGCTTGATTGTGCATTCATGTATTTTATAGAAATAATATATTTATGTTGATAGAGGAGTGATTTGATTCAAGTTGAAGGTATTACCAGGACAAGAGGTGAGACTAAAAGATTGTGTGTGCTACCATGTTTGAATCATTAGTGTTAAGCATTTAAATAAATTGTAGGATGCTCTAAAAAATTTCTCACTTTCCAAATAACCCAAAAGAGCTTGACAGGAATTTTTATTCGTTATTTTGCCCCCTTAAGTCCAAGCCTTTGAATATTTTTAGTGAATGACCTACATTACAGGTTTTGAAAGGCTGGTTTTTACTCATCACTCTCCTGGCTTCTATTTTGACCCTAAAATGAACTTCCTTTTGGTTGAATAGTAGGTACATCTCTTCTTTGTGTTATAGTTTTTGGACATGAACTGATTGGTCTTCACATTCGTGTCTATTTTCTGGAAGGCGCCTGGTTCCATTATTTAATCTCTTCTCTCCTTAAGGGTCCTAGGATTCATACAAAAGATGAATTCCAGCTTCCTCGATATTTGGAAAGAGTCTGTCCCTTCATCTTTTGACCATTTCAACAAATTCCAAACTTAAATAAGCATATTTCAAACAGAAAAAAATTCAACTTTAAATGGAAAGGCATTATCAAAGTGACAGTTATTAAATGGGCAAATTGCAACAAAAATGAACAATCATATAATATGGGCTTATTATTATTAATATTATTATTATTATTATCAGCGATATAATATGGGCTTTTCGAGCTCTTGGTACCAAGAGTAATGGATTTTGGACCTATTGAGCCTGGAACTAAGCATTTGAATTTGATTGTTGAATAGGTAAAAGAAGCCATATATCATTCCACATCCCAAAGTATGCCGTTCTAGTTTTGGGATGGCCCACTCAAAATCGTAACCTAAAAGATTATAGATGTAGGTTACAGATCATAGACTTGACCTTAACTAAGCAAAAATTTGAAAAAAACTGGAAAAAATTTTGTGAAACACCTTTATAGATTCAATGTCAGCTCTTTGACTTAAGGTTAAGCTTCAAATGTTTCAGAATTAGGCTTTAAAGTAGTAAATCTAAGGTGAGAGGGTGGAAATGAGGGAAAATGGAAGAAAGAACCCGGAAAAATGGATTGAAGAACATTTTTTAGGCGACAGCGACCATTACTGTACCCGTGTACCGTTATGTAATGGCCCAATAACATCTCCTATGCCCATGATTCAGAGGAATGGATGGGTATGGGTTCCGTTACTGTAATAACTTGCTTTAAAAGTGTTACATAAAGCCAATATTTGAAACCTGCGTATGAACACCAAAAAAGAATCAGAGATTCGTGAAATCTTGGATAGAATATGCAAATTCTTATTATTGTTAAAAATCACGATGAGGATATAAACTATTAGAACATAACCCGAAGTCCCATATTGTTAATTTTTTTTTTAACTTAAGAAGCACGGATACGGATACGGATACGAGTTTCGATACGATACGGATACGCCGATTTGGCAATTCTAAAACAATGTAGGATACGATACGGCGGGGATACGTTAATAAATAACTATTTTAATATTTATATTTAGCCTAAAACATCAATAAAGCCACAAATACAACGATGTATGATAATATGACTTTATTTTGTACACAGTACTACATTATAATAAAGCCACAATACAAAGATGTAAACAATATTAGTGTATCACATATTCACATATCAAAATAGCATCATTAAATCATTAATAATCAATTAATCACTACTATAAAAACATACATATATATCCCATATGCATCACCAATATTTTGTTTTAAATTTTACCTTGATGCTTTTTAAAAATTTCATTTAAACTCCTTATTTTTTTTATAAAAAAAAAAATAATAATTGCGAAATGACCCCTAGCCGTATCCCGCCATATCCTGCCGTATCCAAAACGTATCGGTGCCGTATCCCCTTGTATCCGAACGTATCGGTGCCGTATCCGATGTTGTGACACTATTCCGATACGTATGGAACGTCTCTGATACGTATTGGGACGTATCAGGAGCGTATCGGTATCCGATACGTATCTAATACGGATTCGAGAGGGGTTTTGGAGTATCCATGCTTCCTAGTTCCTAACATTGATTTTTAAGCCTAATACGTTCAAACACCTAACTGTTGTCGCTGTGCGGTCCTCATTGTTAGCAGACATTCAAAGTCTTTTATGTATTAATTTCAATGCAAGGAAGCACGCTAGATAAGTAGAAAATGTTCATTTCCTAGTCTCAACACCCTTCGCTATGTTTAAGTCTAGAAACTCTCCAATTATGCCCCTCGAGGTTGTAGAAGCTTAGTTAAGAGGTGGAAGCAGTGGTTTCATTTGATTATTTGATGATGACAATGAATTTCTATTTTAGTTGGTCCAACTGGTTTCTTGAGATAAATATAATTTGAAGTGTTGCAAATTAGTTGTTTCTAATAGTGTTACCAATTTGGGTTATTTTAGTCCTTGGGGAAAGCCAATTGATTACATAGGTGTTGACAGAATGTTTCTATTTGTGTGTGTGTGTGTGTGTGTATTTCAATACATAGTATTGCCATCGTTCTCATTGGATTTGCTCTTTGTACGGTTGTACCTTTTTCGTATAAAATGTTGGTTGTAGATAATTACTTTGATGAAAGCTTTTGGGAATGCTAAAAGCATAATTTCCAACATGCAGATTGTTGAAAAGCTCCATTGGTATGTGCAAAATGGCGATATGGTAAGGATTTTTACTCCTCATTTTATTTGCCTTTATCTTTCTTATAGCTACAGTCTGGATATGAGAATACACTATAATTTTTATTTCAATTGTGCGTATTTTAATTTGAAGTTGATCATGAGATGATACTCGTGTATGTTGCACTTGAAATTTATTGACTTGAATTGCTTAATCCTCCATTTTTAGCAGCTAAATTTTTTAGGGAATTACACTAACTTCCCTTGTGGTTCTGCAATTACAGAGGCATCCCGGCAGGTTTTTGAAATTACGCACCCTTTTGTTAGTTGACTGCGGGCAGATGTTGTAATAGGGCTCTTATACGATCAAGCTGGTCAATGCTTCTCTCTCTCTCTCTTTTTGCGTCTGTTATCAGATCTTCTAAGTTCTCGTGGCTGGACAGAGCCTCCACCAATGTCTGCCAGCATTTCTCCCACCTTGACTGTTGGATTTCTTGCCCCTACATTTGCTACTATTATTAAAATCTCCATCAATTACAAGTGTCATAATTTCTGTAAATCCACCTTCCACTTTCTGCCAGTCAAACACCCCACCCCAAACTACACCCCACCCCACTCCAAACTACACCCCACCCTTCTATTCCAGTTAACATCACCAGAACACCAGTGCCATGATTACCTTTCTTACCACTATAACACTCCCAAACTCATCCTGATCACAATGCTCCACCTCTTTTCACTTCTTTATTCTCCTTATATCCCACCATTCCTCTCCTCTCTTCAAAAAAAGAAAAGAAATAAAAAAAGAAAAAAAAAGAAAAAAGAAAACGTTTGGAAACTCACAATTTAGTAACCAAGATAAGAAAAGATCTGGGGGAATTCCCAGTTAAGTGAATTAGAGGTGCAAGATGTGTGTTGATAAAATAAAATAAAAAAGGAGGTGCAAGATGTGGGGTTGGGATCATGGTATTGAAAAAGAAAGTTTTGGGAGGATGTTGTTCAGGTGGAGAATTGATGGCTATTGTGAGGTGTAAATGGCTTTGGCTGGTTATTGGTTGTGGTTGATAGTGACGATGGCTTGAAAAAGCATAGATGGAGGAGTTGATTCAGGTAGGAAACTGGAGAGAGAGAGAGGTAATTTAAATCTTGTTGACTGTTCAAGCTGATGTTGGTTCAATGATGGGGTGGTGGTTTGTCTGGAAAAGGAAACAAGGACAATTGAAAAAGAAATTTGTGGAAGCAAAGCCCATAATAGTTGTTGCATATCATTATGTCACATAAGGTTAAAATTGTATTTTCAGAAAACTTTTGTTGGGGCAAACATTTTCTGTCACTGGATTTGATGAGGTGGGTTTTATGAATGAGAGGGGAGGCCAGTGTAATTTTGGAAACCTCAAGGGAGGTTCTGGTAATTGTCAAAAACCTCAAGGGAGTTGATCAGTTGAGCGTAATTTTCCTAAAATGTTGTCTTGTAATGAATTTTTTTAAATTTTTTTTTTTTTTTTTTTTGGATAAGGTAGAGATTTGTATTGATATGAATTTAAAAAAAAAAAGAAAGGGCTAAAATCCTTGTACATGAGACATATACAAGAGAAGAACCCGAGACTCTAAAATCAAAAAGAGAAGAGTCAAGCAAAAAGACAGTCCTTACAACCTAATACATACATAGGGAGCCAAGCAAAAGGTAAAGATTTGTATTGTCTAGTAATGTTGAGGCATTGTTTAGTGTAAATGATAATTTCTTCTTATTTGGAAAAAAAAGAAAACAAGTACAATGACCAAAAGCAATACATTTGCTTTCCTCACACAATTGTAGAAACTCATCTTGGGAAATGAGAATGCCAAACTTCTTTTATGAATTCAATTTTACCTCATCAAAAAATAAAAAATAAAAAATAAAAAATGTTCTCATCAAACAAATGCATAACTGACAGAAACTTGAATCTCCTGACAAGATTTTTTTATTCCTTTAACCGTGTTCTGTATTTTCCAAGTGTTGTGGTTTGATTAATCAACCACCTTGGTCTAGTCTTTAACTTGGATTTTAGTAGTTCTATTCTGATTTCTGACTATTCAATATTAGAACTTCCTTTGAGGCATTATGTTTTGCTGTAGTGATTGAGGCTTCTCTATTCTGTTTATTTGGAAAGCATGATGCTTTGCCTCACGCATCTCTAGCCAGCGGAAGCTTGATTATCTCCTTTTGATAACTAGACAATTAAAACAAATTTTAATGTTTGGAGACTTTGGAGGAGACTGGCTTATAAATTGTTTCTTATCCTTTCTTGAGGCCTCGAGGATTGCCCTGGACATAAATGACCATTATTAGTTTCTATAGAATTATCAAATCCTTGAAATTCTTCTTGGATTTTTTAATAACAAAAATGGATTAGGCCTTTATCCTTTGAAAATCACTTGATTATTGTTAGGTTTCCAACCTAAAAGCTTAAGTTGTTTGGTGGAAGGGTCTAAATAGGGATATGAAGTCATATCAAACCCTATATTTGGGTGATGTGGGATGTGGGACTTCCCAACAATTTTCTTCACATGTAGGCCTAACAAGAATAGGCTTTTCATGTGTTCAAAAGAGATGGCCCGAATAAAATGGGTTTAAGAACGACATGCTCTGATACCATATTAAGTTTTTAACCTAAAAGCCTAAGGTATTAGGTGGAGGGCCCAAACAAGTATATGAAGTCATATTAAACTTAATGTTTTAACGATGTTGTATGTGGGACTTTTGTTGAGTTTCTACCTAAAAGCCTAAGCTATTAGGTGGAGGGGCCAAACAGGGATATGAAACCATATTAAATTGAATATTTGGGTGATGTGGGACTTCCCAACTCTCTCTCTCATGTGCTGGCTTAACATGACAAGAATGGGCTTTAGATGACAACAAAAGGCTCTTTAGAGGAAACGGGCCCAAGAATGACATGCTCTGATACCATGTTAATTTGTGAACCTAAAAGTTTAAGCTATTAGGTGGAGGACCGAAACAGATATATAAAGTCCTATAAAACCTAATATTTGGATGATGTGGGACTTCCAACAATTACTATTGTTCTCTAGATTCCAGAGAGAAGTCTTGAGTACAATATGTGGATACTGTTTTCAATTGTTATGCAACTTATATGGCCGATGGCATTAGTTTGTTCTATGAAAAGAGCCAACATAAAATTTAAGCAAATCCTTTGTTGGTCCTAATGGGATTTTATTTTATTTTTATAAGAATGGAATTTTATTTTGATCTAGGATAGATTCCGACATGAAGTCAAACGGAAAAATGGAAATAAAAATAAGGGGAAATATTCAAAACCTCCCTTAAAAATAAAATCATATCTAAAAACCCCATTGTGAGACAGCTAGAAGCTTGTGGGTTCTTATTTTCCATCTTTTCGGGGTCAAGTGGGTTCTTCCATCCACTACTCAAGACTTGCTTGTGAGTTGGTGGATTAAAAAGGGCCATAAAGATTCTAAAGTTGTTTGGAGGATGGTTCCCCATGCTCTTTTTTGGTGTATTTGGAAAGAACGTAACTTGAGAACCTTTGAAGGGGTAGAGACATCCACGTTGGAGCTTAAATCTCTCTTGGTTAAATCATTGTATTGGTGGTTTTGTAGTTATTCTAGAGGATGTAATCCCTCTTTTACTCTTTTTGTTGACTCCCTTAGCTCTTATTAGTTGTTTTGGGGTGTCTCCTTTCTTGTGGTTCTTTTTGTATAGTGAGCCATGTTGGTTTTTTTCTCTTGTATATGTCTCATGTACGAGGGTTTTGGCCCCTTCTTTTTATATCAATACATACTTTACTTGATCAAAAAAAAAAAAAAAAAAAACAATCATATCCATTAACTTCAACTAGTAACTTTTTGTTTTCTACTATTAAAAAAAAAAAAAAAAGAGTGATCCGACTAAGATACCCTTATTTGACATTAAAATATTTAATGAAAAAAATGCCAATTTAACTAAATTTCTACTTTTATTCATTTAGTGCATATAATTAGAATAAAATTAACTATCGTTAATTAATTCTTCTCCAATGTACACGTGGGAGGGGGGAAGAAAGAGAGAGAGTGAAAAATTTGGGAAAAGAGGGGGTGAAAGGGAAATTTTTTTTAAATATGCAGTTTTGTTATCAAACATATTAATGTGAAAGAAGGGTATTTTAGATGAATCACCTTTTTTTTTTTTTTAACATCAGTAAACAAAAAGTTAATTCGTTGGAGTTAATGGATATGATTATTTTTTACTTGGATTAGATGGATATGAAAAATATTTGATGGAGTTTTTAGATATGATTTTATTTTTTAGGGTGGTTTTTGATATTTCCCCTAAAAATAATGTAGTCTGATTATTGAATGAGAGTTTGCGAAATAATTAACAAGCAGCATAATGAGCTTGATGAATTAATAGAGGAACTTACCAAGTTTACACTTTGATATAATACTTGCAAACAATGAATAAATTAAAAGTTGTCAACTATTCAAAAAGTAAGAGCCAATTTTGTGTGTTATGCTCGTGCATTTTTGGGGCTAGCAATGAATGAAAATTATCAACGGTGGGTGGGTGGGATTAAATCAGTGACAGTGCTGGAGGATACAATTTCCTTTCATTCTTTCTCCTCCTTGATGTGCAAGAGACTGGTTAAACCCTGCGTTTTTGTTTCCTTGCCATTTTCTTTTTGGCTCAATCTTCTCTTCGTATGATTATATGTGGTAACTCTACACCCATATCTGCCATTCAAATTTTTATTGCATTTTACTTTCTAGATGTCAGTCTTGGAAGCGATGTCAAATTCGGGTTAAACTTTGAAGCCTGTACCTTGTATTTGTGACGTGTACTGAAAGGAGCATTTTTAAGAGATCTAAGTGTAGATGAAGACTGAGCTAATTCTGTTGTTATTGTTGTTTGTTTGTTTGTTTTTGTTTTTTTTTTACCATTTTGATTTGATTATCATTATTTCTTAATGCGGAGTACTTATTCACTAAGTGTGTTCCCTTGAACAGATTGTCGACTTCTGTTGTGGTGCTAATGACTTCAGTTGGCTTATGAAAAGAAAGCTTGAAGAGACAGGGAAGAAATGCTCATACAAAAACTATGATGTTATTCAACCAAAGGTGATCTTAACTTTTCTAACTACTCCGTATGTGTTTTTTGCTTATCGAGTAACTATCATATAAATAAGTTTTTCCACCCTGTGCCTTGATTCTATGTCACTTCTTTTTTTAGTTACAATGTAGCCATTGGACCTGGACATATTACTTAAATCTCCCCCAAATCGTTAGTCCCAACTAGTTGAATAGTGGGCCTGGACACTAGTGTTGCATTTTGACAGGGACATGAAGACATGCCAAGTTCTTAAATTTTTAGACCTGGACATGTCTGTGTCTGTTACTCTGTTTGTGTGTGTGAGCATATGTGTGTGTGGATCTATAATATTGAGAGTAAATAATAATTTATTTATTTTTTGGGTTTATGCATGTGTGTGGTAAAACCATAAAAAGTATATAACGATGAAGAAAGAAGTGAATAGTTGTCAAATAATGTATCATGACAGGTATTGATTTCTATATTTTTTTTATGTTTTTTTTTTTTTTTTTTTTTTTTTTTTGTAAGACACGCTTAGTTCTTGAAAATGCACTGAAAGAAAATATTTATAAAATTGAATACATAACAAACAATGTTCATAAAAATGTAAGGATTTAAGATGCTGACTTTGAAAAGTAGGGTCTAGATTAGATGTATGATGCATCTTACATATTATAACATTTCATAGCAGTGATTCACAATGTGTATAACAAACTTTTTATCTGATAAATATATACATTTTTCCATTGAGGAAGAAGAAGAAAAAGAGCATGTGGGTGGTTATCTAGACCTTTAATGGCAATTTTTCCTCATGTCTGAGTTTCATTCCCACTTGGTGCAAACCTGCAAGCTGGGCATGTAACTTACAAGGGTTTGGCGGCTCTGATGAATTCTCTTCACTATTATCCGGAGACTGATGTAATATCACATGGTTTTATTTGACCTTTTTCTTTTTTGGCTTTTGTATTTTTAATGGAATGAAATGTACGTAAAGGCAGTTGGTGTCTGTTTTTTTTGTTCTTTGTCTATGCCATGATCATGTGCTAATAATTGCTTGGTTAGATCATTGTGGTCAGCTTTATAGTATTGATCATTACTTACTGTGGTATGATTGTTCCAAGTTGTGCCCAGTGCATGTTTGTGTGCAAACAAATTCCCGTGTTTGTGTGTAACATTTTAAGGGTGCCTAGTGACTCTATTTTGCAGAATGATTTTAACTTTGAGAAGAGGGACTGGATGGAGGTCCGTCCTGGTGAACTGCCAATAGGATCACAACTGGTAAGAAATGAACCTTGTTTTAATTTAATGTGCTGAGTTTTCTGATTCTTGAGACCTATAGACAAATGCTTCACCATTTCTTTATTTTTGCTTCTTGAGTAGATCATGGGGTTAAATCCTCCTTTTGGAGTTCATGCAGCTCTGGCTAACAAGTTCATTGATAAAGCTCTTGAGTTTAAGCCAAAGCTCCTTATTCTTATTGTTCCACCAGAAACAGAAAGGTTGTGACTTGCAGCTGTTCTTCTCTCTCTCTCTCTCTCTCACTGTCTCTCTCTCTCTCACATTTGTTTGCCCTTCACCAGGTTAGATAAAAAGAAATCTCCTTATGATCTGGTTTGGGAGGATGATGAATTACTCTCAGGGAAGGTAAATGAGATGTTTTGGCTGGTACTCTTGTGGCTTAATCTGAATTATATTTATTGTGATGCATGTGTTTTGGTGTCTTATACTGATTTGTTCCATTTCAGTCATTTTATCTGCCTGGATCTGTTGATGTGAATGACAAACAAATGGATCAATGGAATAAGACCCCACCACCACTCTATCTTTGGAGCCGCCATGATTGGACCACTAAACACAAGGCCTTAGCTCAAAAGCATGGCCACTTATCCAGGCAGCAAAAGGAGTTGCATTTGGAAGAAAATCTCTTCGAAACGCAAGTTCCTCGCGATGGTGATGTGCCCATGCTGATGGATGATCATCCTGTGCAAAATGGTGAACCAGAACTCGAAAGAATAGCAATTGTGACTGAAGGTCGTAAAGCAAGTTCTCCTAGAGAACTTGAAAGAAGGGCAATAGCAACTGAAGGTCGTAAAGCAAGTTCTCCCAGAGAACTTGAAAGAGCAGCTGTGCCCGACAGTCGTAAAACAAGCTCCCCTCGCGATAATGTTGGCAAAGAAGGCCACGAGAATCATGGCAATGGGAACAATCAATCCAGAGAGAATTCAAAGAAGAGGAGGCGTGGTAAGGGACAGCGTGGAAGAGGAACTGATGGGGTATCATCAGAAGAAAAACAGAAGGGTGGAAGGCCTCCCGTGAGAGAGGTGCATAGGGGAATTCCTCACCATTCCCCACCTAATGTGACTGATGGTAGGTCATCATTGGAAGGTTATCCATCCAACTCCCCTGCGATGCCTTCACATAGGGAGGTTAGAGAGGATGCTTACCGGCATTTTGAGCCCAGCATTTCTGGATCAGGTTCGCAATTTGGAACAGGATATGGTATTACCCAAGCCAGCATTCCTGATGACATGGCAAGGAGGTACAACTTGAACAGTGAACAGCCTTATTCTACTGGGACCCACAGATGGTCGAGTGGTGCGAGTCCTGGTCAGGGTCCTAATAGTGTTGGTTATAGACCTTATTTCAGCGCGATAGATGAGAAGTATGGGATGAATTTAGATACACAGTCGCATTTCCCACATTTTGGGCGACAAGATCCTGATTCTTCTACTCAAAGAAGCAGCTATTTAGCGGGTCATGATCCTGGGTATGGTCATGTGGGTCCATTTTCATCTACCTATTTGAATCTTGGTTCGGCTTCTCAATCATCTTACAGTAGGATGAACACATCAACAATGGACCGATATACACCACGACTGGATGAGTTAAACCCTGCTAGGATTAGTACTTTGGGATCTGACCCACCCATGGGGAGTATGAATGGCATGTATGGTCCTCGAGTACCACCACCCAGATTCCGAGCTGATGCAATGGGCTTTGCTCCTGGCCCTCATCATGGCTTCTCACACCAGAGCTCTTCAGGTTGGCTTAATGAGTAGATAGGTATATGTCTTTCGGATGTTCCCCTGCTCTGTTTACCAATAATGCAGTATTTTGTTTAGCAAACTGGTTTTTTTTTTATGGATAAAATTTAGCAAACTATTTGATGCTGCTTAGAGCTTTAGCTTTGCACAGTCGATTTCACAATATAAGTTACGAGGTTCAGATTATTTTTCCCAAGTTGCTTCTATTTTTCTAAATGTTATTTTTTATTTATATATTTTTTTAGGGTAGATTTGTTTCAGTTTTAAGTGCATAGTTTCACAGGCTCCAGCAGAGTCATCATAGTGCACCTCATTCTGACTGATGGTGTTCCAATTAAGAGTGCCAGATTGATTTCTCATGCACTTGACAGCTATAAAGGAAATACTGCTGTATGGGAAAATGAAAAATTAAATGGAAGCACCAATTTACAACTGCAGTTTTAAGGTTCAGATTGTTTATACCAATTTATTTATTATTTTTTAATAAATTTTTATAAATAAAAGAAGGCATGCAAGAATGCTTCCCCCAAAGATAAAAGCTGGGAAAAGTTGCAGTAGTTTGGTATTGAGTGGTTAGGTCACTAGTTTAATAGGCGAAGGACCATTGGCTCTTGTGGCCTATTGGTGGTACACTGATACGGGATGAGTGGGCCATAGGTTTAGGGGTCAATCTCTTTTAGTATACCCTTGAAAAAGGAAAAACAAAAAGAGAAGAGATTAGAGAAGGCAGAAATATTTAAATTCAGGTTTGTGGTATTATTTCATTATTTCAAAAAAAATTTATCAAGTAAGAAAAGTAGCAGCAAGTTTGATGTTGAGTGAGGAATGGATCATTTTACCATGTTTTAATTTTATGCATAAGAAGTGGAAAGTAAAAGAGATATCATTAGAGAAGGATGGAGTATTTTACCCTGTTTATTTGCATAGGAAATGGGGAGTGAGGAAGGAACGAGGGAGATGAACTCCACCAAGTCTTTTGATGAAATACTTGAAAGTCAAAACCTTTGTGGCCAGATGTCACAAATTTCATTTTAAATTTTCTCGTTCTGCTCTCCTCCTCGCTTATGGAAAGTGACAACTAATTACCTTACCTCTGGCCAATTTATATTCCTCTAAACATATTATATATATTCCCTCCCTTGGACAAATGGGTTTTTAATGGAAGGAAATTGCACCCTCATTAGTCTGTCACAATAGACATTTAATTCTGCATGTGATCCAATCTGGACTGTTCCATTGTCCCACAACCTTGACTTAATCTATTGTATATTAATTATTAAAGACGATATACACAGGAGAGAGAGAGAGAGAGCGAGAGATCAGAGGGAAAGAGGAGAAATGGGTGATGAGATCAAGAGCTTCATCAAGGTATGGATCACAGCCATCACATCTCTATGTTACTGTTACTATGGAGTAGCACACATCCCAAGAGGCATGATCAGGCTCCTTTCCCTCCTCCCCATCTTCTACCTCTTCACCATCCTCCCCCTCAACCTCTATTCCTTCCATCTTGGTGCGCCTACGGCCTTCTTCCTTGTTTGGCTTGCCAATTTCAAGCTCCTCCTCTTCGCCTTTGATCTTGGCCCTTTATCATCACACCCACCTAAACCTCTCCTCCATTTCATCTCCATAGCTTGTCTTCCCATCCAGATCAAACAAGACCCATCTCCAAAATCACCTCCAAATATAGAGACTTCTCCGAAAACCACAAATAATACAAGCCCATCTTCATATAATGGCACAAAAGTGCAGAGATCGCTTCTTTTAGCCATCAAAGTTGTCCTCTTAGCTAGTATAATATCTCTATATGACTACAAACAATATTTACATCCAAACGTGGTCTTAGCCCTATATTGCTGCCATATGTACCTTGGTGTAGAAATTGTTCTAGCCATGTGTGCAGCCCCGGCTCGAACCCTTCTTGGCCTTGAGCTCGAGCCACAATTTCATGAGCCCTACCTCGCCACCTCACTACAAGATTTTTGGGGTCGTAGGTGGAATCTCATGGTCACAAGTATTCTACGCCCTACCGTGTACGATCCCCTACGCCGTATTTCTATACATATACTAGGGAGGAGGTGGGCCCCACTGCCAGCAATTTGCGCCGCATTTGTAGTGTCGGGTCTCATGCACGAGCTATTATATTATTATTTCACACGTGTGAGTCCCACGTGGGAGGTGACGTGGTTCTTTGTCCTACATGGAGTTTGTACTGCCCTTGAGGTTGTGGTGAAGAAGGTGTTGACTGGCAGGTGCCGGTTGCACAGGGCAGTTTCGGGGCCGTTGGCGGTGGGGTTTGTGGCGGTTACCGGTGTTTGGCTGTTCCTCCCACAAGTCTTGAGGAATGGTGTGCATGAGAGGGCCATAGGGGAGTACTCAATTTTGATAGACTTTGTGAAGTACAAACTCCCAGAGCACTTGCATGTATTGGTATAAAAAGTGAATTGTTCTGTAATTTTAAAAATTCCTTTGTATTGTAATTTTAAATCCCTAGCAGAATAATGCATGGGATTTTCATGCACTCATTCACCCCCCAAAAAACAAGGGGAAGAAAATTTTCATGCACCCAATGTCAAGTGCCCTCTAGCATGATCCTCTGTCCCTATTGATTTGAGTGATGTATGGTTTAGAGGTCATGTTTCGAAGTTTTTGTTCTCAAAGTATTCATCCGTACTAAAGTGCTTTTAGTGTTTTAATTGATTTTGCATAAGGAAAATGCATTGTGTACATCTATTCACGTGTTCATATTTTTTTCATTAATTTGGACAAATGGTAGAACAAGCGTGGAGGTTTGGGAGAAATCCCTTACTCCTAGGTCAGTAACTAGCAGTCTACTCCATTTGTTTGAGGCATACGTTTGAATTTAAACTCTAAACCACAAACTCACCCACTTTGAAGGCTTTTTGGTGTGCCGTGTCCCAACTTTTCCTCAGTCAGTGATGATAGGTTTGGTGGATTTGTAACTTTCCGCGTAAATTTAGTCCACGACCTCGTCCATTCTGGAGGCCAGCTACCCTTTTTATTTATTTATTTATTTTGCTCCTATGGTGAGCCCATCATGGGCTTTTCCTTTTTTTGATTAGTGATCAGGTAGAAACACTTTCCAATTATGGTGAAATTGGGATTCTATGTCACAATCATTTAGAATATTTAATCTTAGTGCATATATGTGCCAGTGTTCCATCTCATTCTTTTGTAATTTTTTATTTTTATTTTTAAGGATTAAACAAGGTGCATTGGCACAAATAATTTAGTTTGTATACTTTGTCATTATGGTTATTTGCATGGGCGGAGTCAGGAGTCTTTGGGGCATGTGTTTTTACTGGCTTAATCAAGTGTTTTTTTTTTTTGGGAGAGATTTTACCATTTGATGGCTAGTTTTCAACATAATGCCACAAAGAGGAAAATTGTAATAATTTTAAAGTATATTTACAGTCAATTTGTAATAAATTGACAAGAAAAATCATTTTTTTGTATTAAATTGAAAAATGTTTACTAAAAAGTAATATTTAAAAAAAAAATGCTTTATAAGGCTTTTAGTTCCCAATTCCCACTGCACAGAATCATAGCACAGTACCCTCATTAGAAATAAATCCTGACTCCGCCCTGGTTATTTGAGAAACATAAAAATTTGGCCAATTAAAAATGAATTATCTATTATGATTTTATCATTGTTTCATCTCTCTCTCTCTCTCTCTCTGTCTCTCTAAACCTATCAATCCTAGACTCTATTGTAAAAATGAAGATAAATATATTTTAATTTGTTTAATCAAATGGGAATTGACCCAAGGTTTAATACTGCATATCCTGTTGATTGTGACCAAATGACCGTTTTGTCCCTTGACCTACCTGTTTTTTTTTATTTTTTATTTTTATATTTTTAATCACCCCTAAATGGATTTACGGAGTATTTCAGTGTTTGTGAGCCAAAGTCCTTTTTGACAATTAATATGGCACATTTCTCACGCGAGGAGTTTGTCCCCGAAGAGACAATGCTATTTATTCAGTATTCACACATTAAATAACAGTTTTTCCGACTCAAATTAATGAGAAGAACTGAGGAACAAACAAGCCAGGCAAGAAGAGGAAACAGAAAGATCGATGGATGGTGAAATCAAGAACCTTATCAAGGTATGGTTATCAGTGATAGCATCTCTATGCTACACCTACTTCATAGCCTCAAAAATCCCCAAAGGTAAGCCAAGGCTCTTCGCTCTCCTCCCAGTTTTCTCTCTCTTCACCACCCTCCCTCTCCACCTCTCCTCTCCCCTCCTCACAGGCATCACAGCCTTCTTCATCACATGGCTAGCCAACTTCAAGCTCCTCCTCTTCTCCTTTGACATGGGCCCACTTTCAACATCTGACCCACCAATCTCCCTCCTCCATTTCATCTCCCTAGCTTGTCTCCCCATCAGAACAAAGCCAAAAAATCAATACCCATCTCACCAAAATTCAGAAAAACCTCCAAAATTGCCTCTAAATTTGGCAGCCAAATCCATGCTTTTTGCCGTATTGGTATGTGTTTATGATTACAAGAAATATGTGCACCCAAATGTCATATTGGTCATGTATTGCTGCCTAGTGTATCTCTTTGTGGACATAGTTCTGGCTGTAAGTAACGCTGTGGTGCGTGCCGTGATTGGGATCGAGCTCGAATCGCCGTCCGATGAGCCGTACTTTTCGACGTCGCTGCAAGATTTCTGGGGGAGGAGGTGGAACCTCACGACAACGAAT
The DNA here is from genome assembly GCA_039720395.1 of Liquidambar formosana. Lineage (NCBI taxonomy): Eukaryota > Viridiplantae > Streptophyta > Magnoliopsida > Saxifragales > Altingiaceae > Liquidambar > Liquidambar formosana. Next base: position 3,506,895 of record CM077834.1, read on the forward strand.
ACTCTGCGCCACACCGTATATAAACCCGTGAGGTCATTCTTGGGAGTTGCGTTGGGGATCGACTGGGCCCCTCTGCCGGCCGTGCTGACGGCTTTCATCGTATCGGGTCTGATGCACGAGCTGTTGTTCTTTTACATCACGCGCGTGAGTCCCACGTGGGAAATCACGTGGTTCTTTGTGCTCCATGGGGTGTGTGTGGTGGTGGAATTGGGGGTGAAGAAGGTGTTTGCCGGCAGGTGGCGATTGCATTGGGCGGTGTCGGCGCCGTTGACGGTGGGGTTCGTGGTGATTACCAGTGCTTGGCTGTTCTTTCCGCCGCTAGCAAGGAACGGCGCCGTTGCGGGAGCCATTGAGGAGTGTCAGGCTTTGGTGGAGTTTGTGAAGGGGAAGCTGAGTTTTACTTTGTGAAAATGCAATTTTTTCTAGGTCATGGATTTGATACATCAAAAATAATTTTTACTTACGAGTACTGAAATGAACAAACAAAGTTTAAATTTTGAAAGACTATGGTACTAGTTTTCTTTATTTATTTTTAAGATATTCAAATCTTTGACTTGATTAATCTTTTGGAATATAAGTATCCTCACATTAATTATTTCATATTATTTAATACTTAAAATAAACTTGACTGATAACTTATCTCAAAAAATTAGAAGTTAAACTCATAACCTTACGTTTTTTGAGACGTAAGTTTCAAAAACTACAAACTTAACTTTTGAGGATCACAAGAAAAGTTATACAGGATAAACCCATTTTTTTCTTAATACAACAGAATCGATAATAATAGAAACAAGAACAAAAAATTATAGGGTAGCAATTAGTACACTACTAGGGAACAATTCTCCACCAAATTCGAAACAAGCCGATTTGGGGGACCTCTAACCACACTTTTTGATCAACCACCATTAGATCATGCTTAGCTAAAGCACCAGCAAATCGGTTATAACCTCTCAAAAAAAAAAAAAAAAAAAAGAAAAAGAAAAAAGAAAAAAGAAAAAAAAACTTTCTATGCTTCTCTTGCTAGCTAGTCAATTGAATATCTTCACATGTAACTCCAATGTCTGCAGACACATTTCCTTTCTTGTTAATGCAATTAGCTGGCCACTGACTGGGCATTACGTACCCTCCATAAGGATCCTCTTAATTAAGACCAATTAATAAGCCAAATTTATCCCTTTTCAAAAATTTGCAGCTCCATCATCTGGGCACTAGTCCTGTGTTAGATGTTCTTGGCCATACCGCCGGCTATAAAAGCTCAACTGAGGTTGTATCCAACTAAAGGTGACTACAAAACCACATCATCTTTGCAAATTGGCAACTTGTAAGCAAGCGGAGGATTGATTCAAAGCTCTAGCTTACACCAACAACAAACCCCCTTGATTGACCCGATTTTTCCCTTCATCAACTTCCAATATATTGGCAGAGATGCTCCTGTGAGGTTAGTTGAGTAGTCAAGTTCTAAATGTGCTTCTCAGAGGTCATCGTTTCAACTCCTCATAACTATCGTTGCTTATGTAGATATAGGATTTCTCACACAGGTCGTTAGGGGGTCAGTCTGAACTGAAACCTCGGCGGGAGTAGAGTTTAGGACATCCTTAATCGTTAATCAAAAACATATATTGGTAGAGATTTACTCGAACATTTTCAAACAAAATGTTGGTGTTTGGAGACTTCACCAGGATTTCCAAAACTTCTTATGGTCACTTCTCCTACTTGATTCATCTTCCCTCTTTCTATTTGCAAACCATTTCTTTTGAGAAAACCTAGCTGCCTTGTATCTAGGCTTAACAGAATACTCTCCACCTTTTTTTCTTTTTTTTTTTCCTTTTTGGTAAAATGACGGATCAACTTATCTTGAACTCCTTGCTAAGATGATAGCATGCCAATAACAGTTGATGCCTTCTCTTCACTAAAACAAGAGTTTCACCCATGTTCTTCGTTCTAGCACTTTCTGTCAGCATCAATAAAGTCTGCAACAACGAATTGTTGATTCCTACTTGGGGGAGGAGACTTGGATCTTATATGTGGTTGGTGTCGGTATCCATGGCTCATGCCAAACCCTTACCCTTCTACCATTCCTTATCCTCCATATATCTCAAACACTTTATTGGACTAGTTGCTAAAATTTTGCATATCAAGTTGTAATAGAAGATGCCATCTAACTTAGAAAATAAAACAAATAAGCGTTCTGCCTAACATTTGGTTTTTGAAACCTATGTAGACTCTAATTCATCGTAGCATTCCACCTAATTATAGGATAATTTTATGTTGTGTTTCTTGTTTGCTATCTGACCAAAAAAAAAAAAATAATAATAATAAAAAATAAATAAAAAGAAAATTTAAGTGTAGTGTCATAAACTTCTCAAGTGATCTTACCCTTCGCAAAGAGTAAGAAAAAAGAGGGAAGAGGAGGGGGGGGGGGGTGGGGAGTCAAATTTTCACCCATTTTCTTTTGATGGCACGTTTGTTGATAAGCTTCCTTTCATTGTCTTTATTTACCTTGGTTTTTTTTTTTTTTTGTTTTTTTTTGCTAAGAACCTTTCAATTGTTTTCTAAAGACTTTCAATTAGAATCAAATCACAAATACTTGGTAATACATTTATTTATTTATTTTGATATCACAAGGTTCCACGTGGATGAATTATACTTAATAATACATTTATTATTATTCATCACACATGGATGAATTATCTAGCTAGTATGAATTACCTAATAATAAAATACAATACAAAGACGCTTAAAAAATATAAATAAGAACGTTATCTCTATTATCGATGACTCGTGAGACTCACATGAACCCACCATTGAATGGTATAGTCGTATAGATCATATCGAGTATTGGAGACGATCTTTGCCCTGCGCTTCAATATTTATGACGCATACAATTTCGGTCTTTATACCCCACCCACAACTTACATTCAACCCCCCGCGGCAAAAAAAAAGGAAAAAAAGAAAAAAAAAATTACAATACTCATCAGTCAGTTTATCAAAATAACAGGGGCATATTTTAAATTATCTATTATAATTTTCCTCCTTATTTAAAAGCCAAGAGCCACCACAAGGGTTATTTCACATGACATTTATATCCCTGAATCCCTCTACAACCGAAGCTCCCTGCGTCTCTCTCTTTCTCTCTCCCAGCAGGCACCTAACGGTGACTGTTGAGGCTTCAATACAAATATTTTCTTTTAATTACTAATCAGCTCCTTCAAACTTTCAGATTTACAACAAAAATCATCCTGAGAGGTATCAGGCGGTGCAAATTGCAAAATAAAAAAAAAACAAGGTTCTTCTCAGACAAGTATGTAATCTTCCCCTGCTGTTGTTACTCTTTCTCTCTCTCTCTCCTAGGGTTTCCATCTCTACAAGGTGGGTGTATATATAGACATATTTATGTGATCCCTTTTCTTCCTTCTCTGATCGTTTTTGTGAATGAGGGCGAAACTAGGGTTTCTGCATGAGACTATTGGTGAGATTTTTGATTTGTTTCATTCTGTATTTCCGTTTTTATTTTTATGCTTTTAACTTTTTTGGGTTGTTGTTATTCGTCGAAACATACTGCTTGGTTGCCGAGAAATTATAGGAAAAGAGAAAGGAAAATGAAGGGGAATATATAAACATAGGATTTTTTTATGTTTGGTTTCCGAGAAGGTGGAAGAGACCCAATTCAGCTGAGTGTTTTGGAGCTATTGGTTGAGTAATGTTTGAGTTTTCCGTTTTCTTCAGAGTTAAACGGTCGAGAATGTGGGAGTTTGAATTCATACGAATTTTCTTTTTCTGGAGTTTTCTTGGCTGCCAAACAGAGGCTAAAGTTATATAAAAGATGAAATTTAGGGAACCGAGCTGTTTGTGTGCAGCTCAGAAACATGTTAGAGGATAATTCGTAGATCGAAGAGCGTAGCTCAAGATTAAATTTTAAGCTACACTGGTTGATGATAATGAGCCAAGCTTGAGGAACGATGGGCTTGGCTTGATTAGGTTTCTGTATAGTTGAGGTAGGTATCATTAGTGAACTGTAGCATCCGTTTGGATCTCAGAAAGAAAGGGAAATGCTTAAAAATGCTTAAGAAGGGAATCCATTTGTAGGCAGTTTTCAGCGTTTTCCTTTCCTTTTCCTTGTGCTTTTAAGGAAAAGATTCAGGTATGATGAAGAATCGAGCAAGCCTTTGGACTGTGTTGGTAATGCTAATCTTTTATGTGCATGGGTAGGAGTGCTGATTGTGGCATAGAAAAAACTTTGGATTAGGTTGATGAACAAACATAATTTGGCTTTTTGAACAGGCTTAAGCTTTCCAAATGTATATGAACCTAGATTGAATTGAGCATTTAAGTTTAAAATCAAGTTCTAAGATTGAATAGGGAATTTATAAGATTGTTGTTGTAGAGGGTGCTTTGGACGGTTTAGAGAGTTTTAAGTTGTTTAGAGTATGGTCAATCGGGCATCATGTAAGACTATTTGTAAGGTTTATGTTTGAATAATAAGCCTATTCAAGGCCATGAAGTATGGTTGTAATGAAACTATGAGAGGGACATACTTTTGAATATGGATGTAATGGCTTTGGAAATGCTTGTTATAGAGTTGGAAAGAGGTTAGATAAAAGCCTAAAAAAACAAAATCTGACCTGTTTGTAATTGGGGTGGAAACCATTGAGCTAAATCAAACTCAATTTATCACAGATTTATTTGAAACTATGCAGCCAATTGTTATTTTATGATTTAATTCCAGTTGGCGGCGTGGAGATTTTAATTGAGCCAGAGTTTAAAGCTTTAAACAGTTGAGTTGAAGTCTTGGCTGCTTAAATTTCTTAATCCAGCAAATTGATTCCACTTTTTGAGTGATTAAAGTTCAACCCATGGCTGAATTTTAAATCCTTGGCCTAAAGCATGGTGGGAAGGGTCAATTGAAATGCATTTTACTCCTTATTGTCTCTTTATGCCAAAATACATGGATGGTGCTGACGCCTTTATATATGACTAATGCTGGCTTTATTTTCTCTCTTTCTCTCTCATGGAGTCTCATAATTTGAGCTGGTCAAATTTGAACGAATTTCCCCTTTTCCTTGTTCAAAATTTCATCTTATTTGTTTAGCTACAGGTTTTGAGTTTGCCTCATCCGGACTATAGTTCATGCATCAATGTCTAAGTGTTAGTATAAAGTGGGTGCACAAGCACTAACATTCTAGGCCATAAAACCTTCAATTAAATGGAATCTCAATTTGTTACTTTCTTATAACGATATTAATGTGCTGTAGCCTGGTTCATATTTAATATTTTACTCTGTTTTCTGTGGGTTTTAACTGTAACTTCTATGTTGCCCCCCCCCCCCCCCCCTCCCAAAAAATAAAAATCTAAAAAATGTATTATTATTATTTTTTTTGCAGATATTGAGGTGCGGTACATACCACCACGCTGCACAATTAAATAATGGCTGTTCAGGCTTGCGTTAAACCAAAAATGTTTGATGATATTGACGACGATGATGAGCCCATAGTTTTCAAAAGGAGTAATACAACATCTAGGCAAAATCTATTGAACTCGGAAATAAAGAAGTCATCATCTCAAAGGCATGATGGACAATCAGGGAGGCAGGTTTCTGGTGTACATTCTTCTAATGGTCAAAACTCTAGTGCTCAAAAAGGTAAGACAGTTCCATCTGCCAAGTCATCAGCAGTGAAATCATCTGCAGCAGGTCCAGAAGCATCAACTTCATCTGCCAAGGCAGCACCAGTGAAGTCACCCTTAGCTAATTCAAAAGGATTGCCTTCATTAGCTGATCGGTCAGATCATTCTTCAAAACAGAATACGTCCATTGTTGTTAAGCAGGAGAAACATCCAATTAAACAACCTGCTAAACCAATTAGCGATTCGGAGGATTCTGAAGATGATAAGCCTCTGAGTGCTAGACTTTCTGCTGGATTATCGAAGAAAAACTCCAACAATGCCAATAAAGGGCTCAGCACACCTACTCCCAGCTCATCACAGGCACCAAAACCAAAGATCATTGTCAAAAAGTCTTCTGAAGATTCAGATGATGAAGTTCCTTTGTCTTCAAAATTCCAAATGAAGTCCAATGCAGGAGCATCGGCTAGTAAATCTTATGATTCTGATGGAAAAAAACCTCTGGCTTCAAAACTTCAGCAAAATGGTTCCATCATGAGGGTTAATCAACAGAAATCTCCCACGGTTTTAAATAAGAGACCTCTAGATAAGATCAATTCTTCAGGTCAGTCTTCAGTTAAGAAGCCAAAGCTTTCGAATGCGTCTCAATCAATCAAAGATAAGCAAGTATCAGTCAAAGCAGAACCAAAGGCAGATGATGATGACCATATTCCTATTGCACAGAGAATGAAGAAGTCAGGTTCATCAGATAGTAAATCATTGCCTGCAAAGCAGAAGGTGACAAAAGTTGTTTCTTCTTCATTCAAGAAAACAACCAAGAAGTCCAAGAAAGTGACAAAAAAATCAAAATATTCTAAGTCGACAAAAATGCTACCTAGCTCTGGTGAAGGGCAGAAATGGAATACCTTGGTTCACAATGGTGTCATTTTTCCTCCTCCGTACAAGCCTCACGGGGTTAAGATGCTTTACAAGGGAAAGCCGGTTGATTTGACTCCTCAACAAGAGGAGGTTGGTCTCTGTGTGTGTGTGTGTGTGTTGTGCGTGTGTGCGCGTGCGCATTTGGTATAACTTTTCCTTTACATTTATCCTCATTCCTGTATTCGCTCACTTCATCTTCTTGCAACAACCGTCCCACTGTTATTACACTCACTAGAAATCCTTGAAGTTCTTACCTCAGAGTTGCTGCAAATTATTTGTTTAAGAGTTTTACTAATGAAATTTATTTTTCCAGGTTGCAACCATGTTTGCGGTGATGTTAGATACGGACTACGCAAAAAAGGATAAATTCATAGAGAATTTTATGAATGATTGGAGAAAAATTCTTGGCAGAAATCATGTAATTCAGAAATTTAATGACTGTGATTTCTCTCCAATTTATGAATGGCATCAAAATGAAAAGGAGAAGAAGAAACAAATGAGTACAGAAGTAAGTTGGTTTCCCTCTAATACTCTCTAGGTTTGATATTTAAAGGATATGTGAAGTTAATCTGCATAGTTGATTGAAATTGAACCTCACAAAAGAATTATTATTTCCTACTGTTTAAGTTGGTTTACTTTGGCACCATTTATCGTTTGACATTTTCTTGGCTGGATTTGTCACATGCTTTATCACTAAGCGAAGACTATGGTTGCACTGACCGATGAAATTGACACCCAGTTATTTGGGGTTCACATTGGCCCTGATATGGAGGTTCTATTTGTGTGGACCTCAAAAGTTATTTTAGTCTTTTGTGATCGGTTGTTTCCCTCATAATAACCTTTGTTCATGCTTTTGCTGTGAAACTGATCTCAATTTGTGTTTCATTCTCATGGGGTAGTTTTGGTTAGCGTCTTTCTCTTTCGAAATTGTTCCTTAAGAATTTCTGTTCATGCAGGAGAAGAAGGCCTTGAAAGAAGAGAAATTAAAATTAGAGGAGAAGTACATGTGGGCTGTTGTTGATGGCGTCAAAGAGAAGGTTACCTCTAGCTTTGATTTTCTGTCACTGTCATGTTTCATGGATTTGAGGTGTTACACAATTTATTTTATTTTACTTTTTTTTCCCGAGTCTTTCATATATTTCTGCAATGGGGTACCTTTATTTTCACATACTTCAATATAAGCCTGGCACACTGATGGATTGTTGGATTCTATGATTCCCCTTTCAGAATATTGTGTTGCTTCTTTCAATATCAATAGCTTTTATTTGACAGTCTCTTAAGAATACTTAAAAGCGTCTAATGTGCCAATCCATTTGAGTCTGAAATAATTGGAGAACTTCTGGGATAGAGAAAAGCCTTGATAAACTTTTATGCATGCAGTTGATTTTTTTTTTTTCGAGGTAGATCAGGAACTAATTTGCGTTATGTGTTGGTTGATTTTCCTACTTTTTAGGCTAGCAGTCAAGGCCTTTTTTCCTTGGAATCTTTTAGGTGGGGGAGAATGATATTACATTTCCTCTTCTGCCTTAATTTATGTCTTTACTTGTTCTTCCTCTCATTTTATTTTGTTCTTGCTGTAAGACTTGTACACAGGCTTGCTCTTACTGTAAGCCTCTTGGTGGCTTATGGTTGTTACTGTTTACAAAAATGCAATTACTTATATTGGTAATGTATGCTAAATTTTTTCGTACTTAACATTATTATTATTATTATTATTTTTTTTGGGGGGGGGGGGGGGGGGGGGGGGGGGGAGGGTGGTTCTATTTTTTAAATTTCCATATAGTTGCTTTTTTCATTTTTCCCTTTCTAAGCATCAAACATTTTTGAAGAGCGGTGACATTGCTAACTAGCTTTCATGTAATGCATATAAAGTATGAAAGCTACTTCAATCCCTCTTAAGTTATTGCTCAAACAATTTTTTTACTAAACTATTCTGATGCCATGTAACCAGTATCTTACAAAATTTATGATGTTATTGATGTCCATGTTTCATGTACAGGTTGTTGTTTATGTTCATTTGTTTGTTCGCGACTTCATGTTATATGCTTTCTTTATTTCTGAATGATAAGAAACTTAACTTTCCTCAATTCTGTATTGTGAGATTCATATAGTTTTGGATTCTCATCTTATAGATTGGTTTTACCAGCTATGACATGATGTTTATGACATATAGGTTTATTTTTTTTAAATTTTAAAGCATTTTATTGTTACTCTTGAAGCATGCATACAGGTTCTGATTATTACTTGATCTCAGGTCGGAAACTTTAGAGTCGAACCCCCTGGGTTGTTTCGAGGCCGTGGAGAGCACCCAAAGGTTCAATTGACATCCTTTTGCTAACATTGTAGAATTTAGAGTAGCTGAAATGGAATATTTTTATGTGTTGGCTATATCTGCAACCATTTGTACTCTTTCTTTAGCTTTTCATTGTGAATTTTGTGTTAGTTGTTGGTAACTTGGTATCATGGTGACAGATGGGAAAGCTGAAAAGACGCATACGTCCAAATGACATTACTATAAATATCGGAAAGAATGCTCCAATCCCAGAATGCCCTATTCCTGGTGAAAGGTTTGTTACTCTCTTAGAGGAAAGAAAAAAAAGGGGAAGATTTTCACTGGTTAATATTATAAGTTAACTTTTATGATATTCTTTGGCAGCTGGAAAGAAGTGAGGCATGACAATACTGTTACGTGGTTAGCTTTCTGGAATGATCCAATCAATCCTAAAGAATTCAAATATGTCTTTTTGGCTGCTAGCAGTTCTTTGAAGGGGCAAAGTGACAAGGAGAAGTATGAAAAAGCAAGGATGCTCAAGGTAATTTTACATGCAATTCATCTCGAAGCTTCTGGGAATTGTCATTTTCTGGTGGTGTTTAAATTTTAAAGAATATAGTCATAACTCATAAGTCGTCATCCAATTGTTATAACCTAAGCTATTTTGAGTGCAGGACTACATACAGGGCATCAGAGCAGCATACACTAAGGATTTTGTAAGCAAAGATATTACGAAGCGGCAAATAGCAGTTGCTACCTATCTTATTGATAAACTAGCTCTCAGGGCAGGCAATGAGAAGGTACAATGCATGTGTATGGTCTTCAATTATCCTCTTCAATTATCTACTCATATTCCTGTTTATACCTTTTCCCGCTCCAAAGTTATGGCCTTAAATTGAATAGCGTGAAAAGGATTCATGTCCAAGCTATCTGATGAGTAATGTCAAATACTATTTTGAGCATGGAGAGGATGTCACTTAATGTTTACATTCTTATTTTTCATTCAAGTGAGGGTTGTAAGAGGTAGGCAAGACATGCAACGTAAAACCTCCAATCAAACCTTTATGAACATAGTACCTGAAGATTTGTGATCTTATGCTAAGCCCTAGGTTGTAGATGTGGTCCCACAGGATTCAGAATGGCCAAAATGAATTTTTGCAGCTGACATCAGATGGTTTGCACTAGGTTTTGTTGACCTGGGTTGATGGACTCAATTTTCTTTTTTTTTCAATTATTTATTTTCTACTACGGAATTTGAACATTAATTGTGGTTCAATTTAAAATTTTTTATACTTTATGCCCTTAATAATATCACATTGCATTACTACTGATGAAGAATTGTAGATATTTGTTGGTTAATTTATTTCCTTTATTACTGGACTTCTAACGTTTATGAAACTTTTAAAGTAGTTAAATTAAAAGGCCTTGAATTTACTTTTGGAAATTACTTTGTGTGAACGAGGTAAGGACTCTCGGAAAGTAAAGACTTTATATTTTAGGTATGGTGGACGTGAAGACAACCTAGTTTGTGTTGATATGCTGTGATACAGAAAACCAATTCATAAAAGATCCAAAGAAACATTTAAAAGAATCAGAATTGAAACAGATGTTGGAACGATGCAATAAGTAGAAAAAATTCAGTTTCTAGCACTCAATATTGTAGAAGAATTTGACTACATGCTCTATCTTGTTACTATCACGCTATGGGATAGGGTTTGGGTAGTATATTAAAGTTGTCCATGACTCGCAATAACTGAAAACTATCCACACATTTACCATCGCAGGTTTCTTTGGTAAATTTTCATTGAACCAGTGTAAATGAAAGTTCTAGATGAGAGTAAATATCTCTATATTATGGTATCTAGTTTTCTTGACAGATCCTACTTTAAATTTTTCCTTCTGCAGTTTGGGGAGGAATAGGGTCATATTATCATTTCAGTCATGCCATATGCCAGTTCTGTAAATGCACAGTGGGTGTTATGCAGCAGGCACATACTTCTTACCACATTCTATCCTCTCTATTCTCTTGGGTTAACCATTAGTTACCTTGAGGAAATTACTGTGGAGAATTCATTGCTGTTTGTATTATGGCTCTACATGCAATTTTCTGGACTATTTGGGGAGAGCGTAATGAGAGAACTTTTGAAGGAGTGGAATGGGAAGTTGATGAGCTAAGAGTTTGTATTTTTGAGCTTCTTTTTGAGTGGGGTGACTGACAATTTTAGACTTTGAGTCCCTCTTGATGAATTTTTGGAGAAACTTAAAATATAGGTTATAGTTTTTGGTTTCGTTGCCTTTTGCCTTGTATACCCATTGTATACCTTTTGATATCAATATGATCTTACTTCATCAAAAAATAATCTAGATTGAATCCTGCGGCATCAATATCTGTCCGATGATAGGTCCTGGGCCTCTTGGCTTTGGCAGTTACTCTGAGTGAATGTGCTCATATAATAGCTGTTAAATATTGCTAGAACTTGAGTGTTTGTTGATTAAATGTTGAATCAACTTAAGATTGTCCTGTATAGAGGCCCTGTTTAAGTTCTAGAAAAACTGATGACCAAAGAAAGGAAATGTTGAATCAACTTAAGATTGTTCTGTATAGAGTCTCTATTTAAGTCCTGCCTGGACTTAGTTATTTGATTTTTTTTACCCAACAGATCTTTAGAAATTCTGATGAGCCATATTTGAAATGGTTCATCTTGTATATCATATTACTCTATGTTCTGTGTTTGTGTTCTTGAGACATATCTGCTTTACTAGTTGTGCTGATTGCATCTTAGTTCATATCTTTTATGATGCATGAGTTCCAAATAGCTATTTTCTGTGCAGATGCTTCTGTTCCATTTTTTTAACAAACAAGAAATCCAGGATTTCTTCATGTTTACTGGTTGCTTCTGCAGGATGATGATGAAGCTGATACTGTTGGTTGCTGCACATTGAAAGTGGAAAATGTGAAGTGTCGACCTCCGAACAAGTTAGAGGTATAATGGGTTTATATCCCTGACAGTGTGGCTTTAAAATCAATTTAGGATTAATTGGTCACTGTGGAAGTAGAACTATTTTTTGTGAAGGAAAACATGAAAATTGAATAGTAGATGTCTAAATGACTTCAGTTAAACTTCGGTGGAGTGGATTTAATGCGTGGAAGTTCATTGAAGTTTTTAAAAATATCAAACTATGCCCTATTGTTCGTCACTGTCCTGCTTGCTGTGTGTAATAACAAATGAGCTGTTTTGGCAATACAGTTTGACTTCCTTGGTAAAGATTCAATCAGATACAACAATGTGGTAGAAGTTGAGATACCTGTGTACAAGGCAATTGGACAGTTCCAAACTGGTGAGTATATGACCTTCATTTCAAGATATCCTTTTTATTTCGTATTGTTGCCAATGCATATGTTTTTCCTATTTTCTCAGGAAAGGGTGAAAGTGATGATCTTTTTGACAAGCTGGATACCAGTAAACTGAATGCTCATCTAAAGGAACTCATGCCTGGCCTCACAGCAAAAGTTTTCCGTACATACAATGCATCTATCACATTGGATGAGATGGTAAGCTGAGAACATGAAGGCAGCATTTTGTCCTGTTTCTTTATGTTTTACGAGGCATCATTTAATTCTCAATGATGTATGTTCACATTATTACCGGACGGACTCTTGAAGTGGCCCAGCTACTGTGAGAATCTCCCTTTGGTTCCTGTTAATTGTTCCTTTCTTCATTCACCTCGAATCCAGGAGAGAGGGCTCATTTTCCAGGAGATGGTTTAACATTTTACAGGAATTGAAAGTAACTCTTAGACTGCCTGTTTGGACATTTTTCCATTTCTATTTCTTTTAATTAAAAAAAAAAAACATGAAAGTTTCAAAAATGTGTTTGATAAATCTACTTTAATTTTTGTTTCCGGAAGCAATGTCCAAAATTTTCAAAGATTTCATGCTTTCACAAATTTATTTATTTATTTTTGAAAACTAGTTTCCAAAATTCCATGTGCCACCGCCTCTACTACCATCAGCACGACCACCACCACTGATATTGTGACCCCCATCACTGCCACCGCTGCTGCTGCTATCGCCGCCACCAATACCACTCTGCCACTACTTTGATATCATGATGCCTCTTCCACCACATGTCACCATCACCCTTCCTTGACCACCCCACCACCACTCTGCTGCCACCACTGCCACTGACACCGCGTCATAATGTGGCCAAACACTGCCTTAATATACTGTTTTTGAGCTGCAATGCCACAGACTGATACTTGGAAGATATTTATGATGGCGAGATTAATTTGCAAATTTATGGCTATGTTTTATATGAAAGACAACATATCAACTTAATAGACCTAGTTAGTATGAGCCATAGGTAGTATTTAAGATGTAATTCTTGACAAAATATGGTTCTAATGAGAGTATCAATGTGGTATGAAAACTTTTTATGTTCATAAGCAACAACACATTATATCAACTAAAGTAGTAGATTGAAAAAGATGTTTTGGTTTGATGAATGACTTGCTTTTGGCATATAGTAATGTAACATTCATTATATTGACATAAAAAAAAAAAAAAACATTTTTATCAATACTTTGATGGAAATTGTTTCAATATGGGGACACTATAATCAAGATGTTGACAGTGTGGATGGGAGAATTACTCTACTTGTTTGAACTTCTAATCCCTTATTTAGTCCTCTACTTCTTATATGGGTTTTCCTTTCATGAGATGTTTCTGTTTGTATTCTACTAAGAGTTATTCTTTTGTTGGTCTTGTTCTGGCTGATGACAGTTGAGTAGGGACACAAAGGATGGAAATGTTGGAGAGAAAGTTGTAGTTTATCAGCATGCAAACAAGGAGGTAAAGAGAGTTTTGTCGCTAGAAAAGTATTGGTAATGACAGTCTTCATTTTGAGTTTCTTTCTGCCATCTACAATTTTGGCTTTTCTCATTGCAGGTTGCAATTATTTGTAATCATCAACGTACTATCTCAAAGTCTCATGCTGCACAAATGTCAAGGTTGACTGAGAAGATAGACGAATTGAAGGTACTGACCATTTCTGGAATCTCAGTAGTTTACTTAGGTGCCCATAAGTGAAGAATGTTTTGTTTGACCTCGGGTGCACCTGCTGTTACATGTAACAACTGCCCCCTACTCCTCCCCCCCGCCCTGCCCTGCATGGGTGGTGGCCCGGCGTGGCGTGTGTATGGGGTGATAATTCAAGGCAGACCCTCCCCTTTGTGAACTGGGAACTTCTTTAACATCTTCTACCTTGGATGTTTGTTTAGTTCTTGTTTATCAATCTTGCCTTCTCATATTGGGTGTAGGGGATTCTGGATGGGCTGAAAACAGATTTGTCTAGGGCAAGGAAAGGGAAGCCCCCATTGAAAGACGCTGATGGGAAGCAAAAGAGGAACTTGACCCCCGAAGCGTAATATAATTTGTGCCTTGTTTATGCCCATTATAAGTCTTGTGTATATATGCTTGGCTGGCTGTTGCTTATGAATTTATTATGATACACAGGTTGGAGAGGAAGATAGCTCAAACTGATGCGAAGATTGAGAAAATGGAACGGGATAAGAATACTAAAGAGGATCTGAAAACTGTGGCATTGGGCACGTCAAAGATCAACTACCTTGACCCTAGGATTTCAGTCGCATGGTGCAAGCGACATGAAGTTCCCATTGAGAAGGTGAAACAGTTTTACCAACAATTATCATTCTATTACTGCTCATTGAAAGCAAATCTCAAACAGCATGTTGTCCAAATAATGATGGGACCAACTGTAGATTTAGCAGAAACAATTTTTTTTCCTTTTTCTTTTTTTTTTTTTCAAAAAATGTTACGACTTCTGTTTTTTGATCATTCGCTATTTTTATTTTTATTTTTATTTTTTAAAAATTATTATTATTAGTTTTTTTTTTTTTTTTTTGCAGATATTTAACAAGTCTCTTCTGGCAAAGTTTGCTTGGGCAATGGATGTTGATCCTAGCTTCAGATTCTGATATTTCCTGGAGATTACCCCCTTTCTTTTCTTCTCTCTTGCGGAAAATTCATGTTGTATTCCATCTAATCTAATTACAGGAAGTTGCCCCTTCCTCTTTTTTACCTTATTTTATTTTATTTTTACTTTATTTTTTTTTTAATTTTAAAAATCAATATTCAGAGGTGCTAAGAAGCCGTGACAAGAATTCTCTGCTGAAACTTTAGACATTGAATTATGTATTTCTGACATTTTGAATGTTTCAAATACATTGAAATCTTTCAGCACATAGTAAATTCCTTTGATTTTTAAGAAAATATGTCTTTTTTTGTCTTCTTGAGTTAGCCTGTGTACTTCCCTTTGCATGTCTGTATGGTTACCCAACGTGATTGGTTTGCGAGTCGTTGCGTTCAACTGCAAGGATTTGTATGTCTGTCTTGCTTCCGACAGAGGGTAGGGACACGACCTTGTTAAGAAAAGACTAGGGAAAAATCTATGAGTGAAATGTCCTCTGTAGTCCTATGATTTGGAAGGTATAGGAGAAAAAAAAAATGGAAATTTTCTATTGCAACGCGTGCTCTCCTGCTCTTTTTATTTATTTATTTATTTGTTTATAACAACGTGAGAGTATATTAAGCTTACTTTCGTTGAAATTTGGGTCTAGATTCATCCTAGCCTAGGGATGGACGCGATTATTCACAAACTCCATCCATCTAATAGTTAGTTGTCAAGATTTATTCCTAAGACCCCTAGTTGATGAGCCGTGATCCTTGACTGAGTTAACCCGGCAAGATTTCTAGTTCTATGATTTTTATGTGATTTGGTATGACGTGATTAATTTTAAATGTCCAAATTCTCCAACTAATAGCTAAATTTTTGCAGTCATTTCTTTTTGAGTATATATATATATATATATATATATATATATATAAATCTAGGATCTGAGTAGTTTGTTATAATGTGGATTATACGTTCTAGTACATGATCACGAGCGGTTCAAATTACTACGTAATAGACACTATTACGTGATCGACACGTCACGAGGGTGACCTAAACCTTATATCTATATGTATCTTTGGAGTGACATTCATGAATTTTTATCTCCCACAAATATTTTCTTCAATTTTTTAGCAAGGTAAAAAATTGAATTTGAACAGATGGGTTTTCTGAATTCTGTAGTTTTTGGACCAAAGTGTGTCAACTCCTTTACCTTCTCGACGGCCCATGACACTAGTCGCAACCTGCTACTCTGGGCTTGGAAGCAGTCCCCAAATCCAAAGCTATGAATGACAAGCAGAATTTTTTACGAAAGCTAGGGAGCAGCCTCCAAAACCACGTCACAACTCTTAAGCTGCATATGGTTTGAGGGAATGAAATGGAATGGAATGAGAGTGGGAATGGAATAGTCATTCCATGTATAGTGTTTGATAAGGAGTGAGTGAGAACGAAATGGAAAGTAATAGATAGGACCTACTTTTAATGATTTTTACTCCTTAAAAGAAGGGAATAGCTATTCCCTCTTTGGAGGGAAGGGAATAATCATTTCATTTTCCTGTACTATCGAACATTCACATTTTTTTTTTCTTTTTTTAAGGAATGGAATAATCATTCCATTCTCTCCCTCATTCCTTCAAACCAAATGCAGCCAAGGGATAACTACCATACCCTCACATTCCTCTCTCGTTTTCTTATGAAACGGTACAATGTACCTGACAATGGAGTTGTAACCCATATGGCAAGTCAAACAAAAAAGGGAGAGTGATTGGGGGGAGGTGGTAATTTCAACTCTTAGGTGCCTGCATACTGTATAGAACAAGGGTTATGGGAAGAGAGAAAAAGAAAGGGTTTTTTTTTTGTTTGGGGGGGGGGGGGGGCGTCTAACTTAATTTCCAAAATAATATTTAATTTCCAAGAGCAAGTCTACTGTCCAAAAAAAGTCAAAATAATATTTATTTGAATTTTATTTTTCCCAATATCGAGCAAGAACGTCACACAGGTAAGTTTATTATTTTTGAGAGTTCGGTGTGGTCAAAATCTTGACCTTTCCCCTTACAGCTAGAGGGAGAGAAATACAATCTAAACTCCAAAAGCAGTGATTATTTTGTAAATTATTCTCAAATACAAGGAGTTAATTAAGAGTGTCATTTACCCATTAGGTGGCCAAGAACCCAGTTTTTATTTTTTATTTTTTCGGGCGGCCAAGAACCCAGTGCAACAAATAATTCTTTATAGATAAATGGTAAACCAAATAACATTATTAAATATTCCATTGACAACGTAAAAACACCATATTACAATATTCGTACGAGAAGATAGAAGACACATGAATAATATTGGTTGAGATAATATTGAGATTACTCAACCAATGGGGTACCCATGCTCTTTTTGCCCTACAAACTTATGGCACATGCACACGCCTTATTGGACATAGTCACATAGAGAGCTTTGATCACTTCTTCAGTCTCCGCTGCACCGCCTGTCTCATGGCCGGTGGCCGCCGTGATGGGGTTTGTAACGGTGCTGGTGACCATGCTTATGCTCCATTACTTGTTTGAAATAGTTCACGAAAGCAGGCTCCTTGTCATCCTCCGGAAGCTCATCAACCAGAACCGGCTTTAAAGCATCTAAAAATTATAAAACAAACAAACAAATAAATAAATAATAAACATAATTTCTTTTTTTTTTTTTTTTTTTAATTTTTAAAAATGCTTCAATTGGATTTAATAGTGTATTTACATCCCTGCCAATTATTTATAATTTACACTATATATAAACAAAATTCTCAAAATGAGTAACGATCCTCCTGAGAATCGTTCTTGACAATATCAATAACTAGCATATATAAAATGTTTATCCAAAAAAATAAAATAAAATAAAATAACTAGCATAAAATGTCACTATCCTTTCTTTTTCTTTTTTTTTTTTTGGGGGGGGGGGCTAAAAGCAAGACCACGAGCTCCCCTCCATGCCACCTTACCAATCAACTTGTACTTTGGTGGAAAATTTGACAATTCTTAAGTTATGTGACATGGCTAATTGGAGAGGGCCAAAGGCCTTGATTTGCTAGACGCTCACTAGCAATGTCATGCAAGCGTGGCAATTCTCTTTGGCGCAGCCCGAGATAAGTACCTTAGGAAAAGTAGATTTTTTGTTCGAAATTAAATTCTAATTGTGTAATAATTTCTTTGGGGTTATACCCTTAGAGTTCGGGCATGACTTAGTAATAATCCAACATGTATAGGAAGGGTGGACTACATGAGCCCGTTGGATTAATCTCATCCCAAATGGATCGGAATACCCTACTAAACCCCAAAAAAGGAAAAGAAAAAAGAAGGTGATTCTCTAGGCTAGCAAGGGTAAGTTGGTAACATGATTGAGCATCTTAAGCCATCTATATATGGCATTTTTGTGTTGTGAAATTCAAGATGCATGTAAAACACTAGAGATATACACATATTTGGCTGAAATTAAGAAAGAGAGAAACCCACAAATATGACGTGACTCAGCTAGCCGTCGAGCTGAAACTTCAGAGGACACGATGAGAACAGCAAATAGGAGGCCAAGAAAAAGAAAAGTCTTGGAGTATGCCATTTTTTTTCCCTTGCAAACAAGGAAATGAAAGACTTTGTACTATGATGGATGAGTCAGTGCAATATGCATGACTCCCTCTCCACTTATAAACTTCGTTTGTGTGTAGAGAGATGAATTTTAGTGAGGATGTGACTCATCCTAAATTTTGGAAGAGCGACCCACCGTGAACTCCAAAGCCAAGGAACCTTGAAGCAATCGATGGAACCTCAATATCTCAACCCTTGAATAGGGACATTTCAATATTTTGGAGGATTTGATCTCATTCAAGTTTTTATTCATGAAGGCAAATTCAGTCATTTTTGAATAAGTTAATTTAGGCAACGTCCAGACACTACAATATGAAATAATTGTAAATAAATGTACTCATTCTCAATTTTAGGACCCGTTTGGGTGCATAAAATTATCCTATTTTTTAAATGATTATCATTTAAATTAGTTAATATATTGCAGCCTTTAGTCATTTATAAATGATTTCATTAACATTCATGAACTGTTTGGAATACTTGAGGAAAAAAAAAATGCAATCATTTCAGATTTGGTGCAGTTTGGTGAGTAAAAGTTTGAAATGAGGAGAATTTTGAACATAAGCTTTTGGATAAATTTTCAACCAATACAAAATCTTCTGTCCAGGGTAAGAAACCCAAGTTGCAAAGTCAATTAAAGAAAAATACACACTCATAAAAACTATACATTCCAACAAATAGAGTATATGATGTAAAGTGGTCAGGTCAAATAGGAGTATATTTCAATTTTCAAGAGGCCAAATAAGTCAAACTAATATTTCGTGAGTTTTTTTTCTTCATTTTTGGACAAAGAGCAGAAACGTCGTCACTCAATTTATTGTTTTTGAGAGTAGGGGTCAAATCCTTGACCTGCCCTTTGTAAAAGTAGAGAGATACCCTTGTAAGACTTTGCTTGTTTTGTGATGTTACTCATATAGGACTGGCGCAATATAAATTGTGATCTAAGACTAAAATGTTAAATAAGGCCTTTTTAAATGGGGATTAAAGTTTAAATTTTAAAAGAGACCATTTGAACCAGGGTTTTTAATAAGTGGGTTGGGGTCTTAGGAGCCAAGGCCTAAGGCAACTGCCTCAATTGCTACCAGTTGAGCCACCCTTGCTCGATCATACAAAAGTCAAGAATGAGAAATTAAGGATAATAAGCTTTGCGTGGCAAGAAGCTAGTGCGAAGATGCAAATCTTTTGATAAAAATGCTACACAAAACAACATTGATTAACACTCCATTAAAGCATCTGAAACATCAAAACACATTACAGTAAAATCATACAAGAACATAGAAAGAAACATGAATAATATGATTGAGAAATCCCAAGATTACTCAATCAATTAACCCATGTCCCTTTTAGGTACACACTTGTGGCACCAGCTTGACCAAATGCCTTTATTGAAATTACAGAGACGACTTGTTCGCACTAAAAACTGTGTTCTGAGGCCGATGGATTTTTGCAGGCGTGCCAGGGCCAAGTTCAGCCCGAAGTTGTGCGTACACAACCCCTTATGAATTGTGAATGGATTGTCAGGCGATTGCAAAAGGAAAAAGAGTTCTTCCTTTAAAGTTCTGGCGTGAATGTCACAAAAAGAAACAAGAAAACATATAAATATCAAATTTAAATGAAAAGAGTTGAGAACACATTACCAGCCATGATTTGAGAATGAAACCCACAAAGCTTGAATTCCAAATACGAACCACAAGTAATTACAGCACAAGATTGTTTACAAGATTCGAAAAGAAACTGATTACAAGAAAGTGTTTGAAAGCTTGTCTAATTAAAACTACTCCTATGTTTGATAGATCCTGAGAAGGATTGGTGGTTGTGGAACCTTGATTCCATCTTCAATTCTGCAATTTATAGTGCAGCAGCTAATTCCAACTGACTAGAAGTTATCAGCAGTTTTTCCCCGGCCTGCAAATTCGCCTCAACCTCCATGATGATAAAACAGTTTTTTGGTCAGCCTGTAATAACATGCCATGTGTCCCTTCATCATTGAAAACCACCATCTCTATGTTTGCAAACATAGTCCAGGTGCTCTCTCCTTTTGCAACCGCTACTCCACTGTTTCTTCCACGATGATCACTCTCCCACTTGACCGCTGTAAAAAAAAAAACCCATTGCTATGTGTCCACAATTCGTTGGCCAAAGACCCAACAAATCAGCAAAGAATTTTAACGCTAGTGAGCCATGTTGTAAAACCAAGAATTTAGAACAAGTTGTGAGGAGAATAAAATTTCTCATTCATCTTCTTTCTCTTCTTTCTCTCCAAATACACATTTCTTCATTCTCTCCAAAATATACATTTCTTCATTCCCTCCAAAATATACATTTCTTCATTCTCTCCATAATACATATTTCTTCATTCTCTCCAAAATATACATTTCTTCATTCTCTCCAAAATACACATTTCTTCATTCTCTCCAAAATACATATCCTCTCTTCTTTCTCCCCTTCCCCTTTTATCTTTGTTTGCATTAGGTCCACATGATGGGATTACCTAACCCACTTATGAAGTGGTGTTCCCATTATCACAAAGTGGAGGGGTGTGGACATCCACTCAATTGTCCACTCAATGTTTAATATTCATAACACCCCCCCTTGGATGTCCACTACACTAAGATAATGTGCCTCGTTAAAACCTTACTAGAAAAACCCAGTGGGAAAAAACTAGTGAAGGAAAAAGAGTACAACATTTTTGTAAATCTTAGAGTGGTGTTGGACGCACTAAAGAAACTGCCTCATTAAAACCTTGCCAGGAAAACCCAATGGGACAAAACCTAGGCGAAGGAAAAAGAGTACAGTGTGCATATGTCCAAAAATGAATACTCCCCCTGATAAGAAGATAAGTATCAACTTAACTGATCGCAAACCCGACGCATTCCAATGCCATATACCAATTTCTTGAATGTTGACGATGGTAAGGCCTTGGTGAATAAATCCGCAAGATTATCAGTGGAAAGTATTTGCTTCACATCAATTTCATGCCTCTGCTGGAGTTCATGAGTGTAGAAGAACTTTGGTGAAATGTGTTTGGTTCTATCACCTTTGATGTACCCTCCTTGAATTTGTGCAATACATGCAGCATTATCTTCATAAATTGTTGTTGGCATACCTTTAATCAGAGGTAACCCACATGTGTCTCAAATGTGATGGACTACAGATCTTAACCATACACATTCACGACTTGCTTCATGGAGTGCAAGTATCTCAGAGTGATTAGAAGATGTAGCAATTAAAGTCTGCTTTGTAGATCGCCAAGAGATCGCTGTATTGCCACATGAAAATACATACCCTGTTTGTGAGCGAGCTTTGTGAGGATCAGAAAGGTATCCAGAATCTGCATATCCTTCTAAACAAGGACCATGGGCTAATTCCTTTGAGTAAAACAAACCCATATCTGTAGTTCCACGAAGGTAGCGTAAAATATGTTTAATACCATTCCAATGTCGTCGAGTTGGAGCAGAACTGAATCTTGCTAATAAGTTGACTGAAAATGCCATATCAGGCCTAGTGCATTGTGCTAAATATAACAAAGCACCTATTGCACTAAGATATGGTACTTCAGGACCAAGTAGCATTTCATTATCTTCTTTGGGGTGAAATGGATCTTTCTTAATATCAAGAGATCGAACCACCATGGGAGAACTTAGTGGATGCGCTTTATCCATATTAAAACGTTTCAATACCTTTTCGGTATAAGTTGATTGATGGATAAGAATTCCATTTGATTTATGCTCGATCTGCAGGCCGAGACAATATTTTGTTCTCCCTAAATCTTTCATCTCAAATTCTTTTTTCAAATATTCAGCAGCTTTCATGAGCTCTTCAGGAGTCTCAATTAAATTTATATCATCAACATAGACTGCAATGATGGCGAATCCAGATTCTGATTTCTTTATAAATATACAAGGGCATATAGGATTATTAATATATCCTTCTTTAACTAAGTACTCACTGAGACGATTATACCACATTCTTCCAGATTGTTTTAATCCATACAAGGATCGTCTCAGTTTAATTGAGTACATATTTCGTGGTTGTGATGTATTTGCTTCAGGCAATTTGAATCCTTCAGGGATCTTTATATATATATATCTGCATCTAACTTTCCATATAAATATGCAGTAACTACGTCCATAAGACGCATGTCAAGTCCTTCTGAGACTGACAGACTAATTAAATATCGAAATGTAATGGCATCCATTACAGGTGAATATGTTTCTTCATAATCAATCCCAGGTCTCTGCAGGAAACCTTGTGCTACTAAACGAGCTTTATATCTGATGATCTCATTTTTATCATTACGCTTTCTTACAAACACCCATTTGTAACCCACGGGTTTCACATCATTGGGTGTTAGGACTACAGGTCCAAATACTTTACGTTTTTCTAGCGAATCCAATTCTGCTTGGATTGCTTCTTTCCACTTTGACCAATCAGGTCTACTGTGACATTCGTCTACAGTGAGTGGTTCGAGATCATCATCATCTTTCGAAATTTCAGTAACTACTGCGAAAGAAAATACATCATTAATAACCACTTCTGAGCGATCCCACAATTCTTTTGTACATGTATAGTTTATGGAAATTTCTTCATTTCCATGTACATATGCTTCTTTATTGTTTTCTGTCTCTTTAAGGACATTTTCCTCTTCAGGTGTTATTAAATCAGAATTTGTGGGAATATTTATTTCTTGTTCAATAGCCTCTTCCGGAGTACTATTTTCTATATTTTGTTGCCCTTTTATTTTCCTCTTCCGGGGAACTAAATCTTTTGAACCCAAGGGTCTACCATGCTTCAGGCGTGTAGTAGATGATTTATTTGCTGCAATAATAGTAGACTTACCAATTGGTACATTGATCTTTGTTGGTGTGTTTGCAGCCGGTATATAAGACTTAGTTATTCTTGCTGCGTCTGTAAATGCATCTGGCATTTGATTAGCAATCTTCTGAAGATGAGTGATCCTCTGTACTTCAGTTTCACATTGAGCAGTACGTGGATCAAGATAGGACAAAGATGGTACATTCCAAGAAAGTTCACGTCGTTCTTCTATCAGTGGATTTCCTCCTCCTAACGACGGGAACTGTGTTTTATCAAAATGACAATCTGCAAATCTTGCTGTAAAAACATCACTTTGTGAGTTTGGGTGTGTGAATTCTTACCATACTGTGATTACCATCCCTTACCATCATTGTGATTATGTTAAATTATAAAGATCTTTATGTTAGAACACTTCTGGTGCGCTACCACATGTGTTTCAATTGTGCTTATAATCGTATAGAAGAGAAAATATTTAATATGAGCTTCTACCCCAAAATCATAGAGGTAATATAAAGGTATTCCTCATTTCCATTGTTAATGGTTTCAATATGATAACTATTTACGATGTAAATTTTAAAAAACTCAATAAATTTCTTCTACTTCTGGTAGAATATAAAGAATTGTCAACACAAATTTTTGTTCTTTTTGGCAATATTATATTTGCTCTTCTGGAACCTTCAATTAGGTTAGATGAACCTCATATAGTATTGACAATAGTTTTGAATAATGATAAATATTGGAAATTTAATGATTGTGTGAGTTATAGCACTGTCTTCAAGACATATATTTTTAACAATCATCTTGAAATTAGATCTGCAATATCATATTGCAATTCATATTTGATTTCCCATATACTAGTTTATAAATTATGCTTGTTTTCAAGTGAGTATATAGGGGAACATATATTCACTAGATATAGACGTGAAGTAATTAGTACACCTACAATAGTACTTACAAGGCAAGAAATATTAAAATATTTTCACAATCTTGCCACTCTGTTCAGTGTATTGTCACATTTTGGTATCTTGAAAATATTTATCTATATAAGATTTTGCAATAAATCGATCATTTTCAAAAGAATCAAATATCAAAAGAATTATGGTCACAAATATTTAATTTCAATGGTCATCAAATTTAATGATGAAATGGTTTTGATAATAATAAAAAAATTGGCCAACAAATAATTTCAAACTCATAAATCAAAATAGATTGTTATCACGTAGTAAGTAAAACCAATTTACTTGTTTTATAAAGCTTTATGACCATTTTTTTTTTTAAAATATGATAGAGAAAATAATTCCATATTGATACATATGCCAAGGTATCTTTACCACGGTTAGAGTAACTTACCCAAAGCACTAGTACTCCTCCAATGGCAGAATAGAATTAATAGATAGCCTTTCATCAATTCTTCAAGATTTGCTTAGGCAATTGGCACTATTGGGAGTGCCTTTAATTAAACTAACGCATGCCAAAATGGGGCTAGGATTCTTAATGGGCTGCAGAGACAATCTCCAGTTGGTCTCTCTAGTTCTCAAAATGCTACTAATAAGTAGCAAAAAATCTGTAATCTGCTTCAAGTACAATGACCAAATCTGAAATTTTAGTGAAAACAATTTGTGATGCGTATAAATGAATTTTTATATGTTCAATCCAAAAAGAAATGGGCTTTGGGGTTTATATCACTTAAAAGTATATCAAATGTACTTTGTAACCTCAAAATTTGGTAGAGAAATACCTAACAAAACCCATTCAAAAATAATTTTCAATATTGAGTTAGTGCTGTCTAGCAGAAATCCCAGATTCAAGTGTACCACGAAATAATTATGCAAAAAATATCAAATGGTCACCCAATGACACGAAAATTGGTAGGATGTTAGCCCAATTTTCGTCTCAAAATCATAAGTAGAACTAAAGTTATGAATTAAATGGTAAAATGGGTTCGTGCTGTCAACACAGTATAACACACAAAACATCAACCAAGTATTTACTTAAAACACTTATCTCGTAGGTTTATTCTATAAACCGATGCTTATTTCTTCAGTGTCATTCCACTTCTAGTGGTTTGGTATTTTATTTTTCCACACCAAATATATTCATTCCACTTCTGGTGGTTTGATATTTCATTGCTCCACTTCTAGTGGTTTGGTATTTCATTAATCCACTTCTAGTGGTTTGGTATTTTATTTTTCCACACCAAATATATTCATTCCACTTCTGGTGGTTTGATATTTCATTGCTCCACTTCTAGTGGTTTGGTATTTTATTACTCCACTTCTAGTGGTTTAGTATTCCACTTCTAGTGGTTTAGTATTTCATTGCTTCACTTCTAATGGTTTGATATGTCATTAATCCACTTCTGGTGGTTTGGTATTCCATTATTCCACTTCTGGTGGTTTTTATCATAAAATGACATACTTTAAGCTGACACAGTGAAGTTACCAGTAAATCTTAGAGAAGTTGACTGACAACAGAGGTGACGTTGACAGGCAATTCGTAGTAAAACAAGAGCAGATTTTTGTGTGTTCTTCTCTGCTAACTAAAGCAAAAGTTAAGACGTACCCACGAATTTTCACCAAAATTTTACAAGCATCTAAAGAAGTTGCATAACACATAATAGAGAAATATATTACTCAATTTAATTTGGTCATCATTGACCATCACTTTATTCAATTAAATTGAGACTTTATTCATTATTTCTAAAACTTCAGGTTTTGAAATTTGTCTCTTGCTTCAAAAAGAGAAATATGAATAATAACCCCTTTCTTATAATAGAAAACTTCAGGTTTTTCTATTTACCTAATGACATATTTTAAGCAGACACGGTGAAGTTACCAGTCAATCTGAGAGAAGTTGACTGACAACAGAGGTGACGTTGACAGTCAATTCGTAGTAAAACAAGAGCAGATTTTTGTGTGTTCTTCTATGCTAACTAAAGCAAAAGTTAAGGTGCACCCACGAATTTTCACCAAAATTTTACAAGCATCTAAAGAAGTTGCATAACACATAATAGAGAAATATATTACTCAATTTAATTTGGTCATCATTGACCATCACTTTATTCAATTAAATTGAGACTTTATTCATTATTTCTAAAACTTCAGGTTTTGAAATTTGTCTCTTGCTTCAGGAAGAGAACAGATGAATAATAACTTTTTTTTTTTTTTTTTTTTATAGAAAACTTCTGGTTTTCAGATCTTTCTCTTACTTCAGGAAGAGAAGATGAATTGTTACCCTTTTTCCTTTTTAATTATAAAACTTCAGGTTTTATTTTAAATCTTCTCTTGCTTCAGGAAGAGAATATATGAACAACAACTTTTCTTATAGAAAATTTTGGAGATTGAAATTTGTTTCTTCCTTCATGAAGATAACATGTAAATAATAACTTTTCATATAGAAAACTTCAAGTTTTCAAATCTTTCTCTTACTTCAAGAAGAGAAAATGAATCATCACTCCTTTTATTTATTTATAAAACTTCAAGTTTTATTTTTAAATCTTCTCTTGCTTCAGGAAGAGAAGATGGATTCATCAATTCAAGTATATAATTTAGAGTAAAAACCAATTCACAACCAAATTGGTTAAGAGCATACCAACTTATCATAATCAAATTGGTTTAGAACGTACCAACTTACCAACTTCCCACAACCAAATTGGTTAAGAAAGAAGATGGTGGTAGTATGATATTGCTCCCAAATTCCTTGAGCAATCGTGCTGATAACGTGTTGTAAAACCAAGAATTTAGAACAAGTTGTGAGGAGAATAAAATTTCTCATTCATCTTCTTTCTCTTCTTTCTCTCCAAATACATATTTCTTCATTCTCTCCAAAATATACATTTCTTCATTCTCTCCAAAATACATATCCTCTCTTCTTTCTCCCCTTCCCCTTTTATCTTTGTTTGCATTAGGTCCACATGATGGGATTACCTAACTCACTTATGAAGTGATGTTCCCATTATCACAAAGTGAAGGGGTGTGGACATCCACTCAATTGTCCACTCAATGTTTAATATTCATAACAAGCCAATAATACTTCACCCCGCTGAAAACCGACTTTTTAGGGAAACACGACTTTCATAATTAAGCTACATGTTCTTCCACAGGGGAGGAAGGGTTATCTAACTGTTGCCGGCTCCAGTTTCGGTTGCGGCGCCATTTCCATCGTGCCCATGTTTGCCGTGGTGTCGGTGATGATGCTCGTGCTCTTTATGCTTCTTGTGTTCGTGCTCGTGATGCTTACTGTCCGTTTGCACGCTCTCCTCTATAAATAAATAAATAAAAATAGAAAATGTTAGTACTATTTTAAAGTTATTTTGGTTTAAGCGCACACTGCAATTGGGGAGGACCAAGGCCCTTGATTTGCAAGAGCCTGCCTTACTTGCAATGTCATGCAAGCATGGCCGGTGATT
The DNA here is from genome assembly GCA_039720395.1 of Liquidambar formosana. Classification (NCBI taxonomy): domain Eukaryota; kingdom Viridiplantae; phylum Streptophyta; class Magnoliopsida; order Saxifragales; family Altingiaceae; genus Liquidambar; species Liquidambar formosana. The sequence goes on from CM077834.1 coordinate 3,534,516, forward strand.
TTCTAGCTAGGATAATGAGTTGGTCACATGATTAATCTATGGCATTTTGTGTTGTGCACCTCATCGGGATGCATGCAAAACACTAGTAGAGAAACACGTATTTGAGCTTCAATAAAATTGAAAGAGGAGAGAAACTCACGGCTGGTTTCGGTAGTCTCAGCTAGCTCACGGGCTGAAACCTCGGAAGACATGATGAAAACAACAGCAAATAGGAGGCCAATGAGGAGGAAAGTCTTGGAGTATGCCATTTTTTTTTTTTTTTTTTGCAACTAGGAAATGAAAGAGACTCTGTACTAAGAAGATCGCTGCTGAAGGGATGAATGAGTGAGTGCAATGTCAACTTGACTCCCCTCCTATTTATAGACTTGTGTGGCTGTGTGTATGGAGAGAGAGAGAGAGAGAGAGAGAGAGAGAGAGAGAGAGAGAGAGGGGACCATATGATTATTGAATTATAGTCATGAAGGTGGGACCACATGATTTTGTTTAATTCCACAAAAGGAAAACATAGGATTGAATAATGTTGATTATGTATAGCTTTGGTGTAAAAGGATGAAGATTTGGTCTGAACTAATTGAGTCATCATCTGATGGAGAAATTTACTGGCCGGATGTGGCCGGCAAATTGGTTTAATTCGAAACTTTGGATATGTAGGGGTTATCTGTCTAACCTACTACCTCTGAGCCTCTCCTTCCTTCCCATGACTGGTTTCAACATGGGTAGGTACTATAAGGCTCAAGGTTTATAATTTGCTAATGCAGCAGTAAGAGTTCAACTCATATCCAATGGGTACACGTGGCAAACCGCGCGTCCTACCCCTATTGCTACCCAACTAGGCAACTACCTCCCAGGACCATCTTTCCTATTGCAACTTGCCTTTAATTTAAATTATTAACTTGCTGTTTAATGCCCATCTTACTTGGGGTAGCTCATCTCGAATTAATAATTTTAAAATTTAAATCTTAAATCGTCAACCCATAACCCATTTCTCTCTCTCTCTCTCTCGTTAATCCATAGGTTAGCATGCACCCAATCCTAGTTAACCGGTCCCACGAATTTTTTTTTAATAAATAAAATTTATCAAGAACTAGAATTTCTTTGGGTAAATGACGTTTTAATACCATGAATTTTACACCAAATGTCAATTTGGTCCATAAACTCATACATTACACGATTTTAGGACAATTTTAAAATTTTTGATTCAATGTAGACCAACCAGTAACGTCCGTCACTTAAGGTTAACGGAATAGCATGTGACCAACACGTGCGTGCTTACTTGGCACCCACGTGGCAGCAGATGATGCAAACGATGTCATATGAAGCCAAAAAAAATTAAAACATAAATAAAGAAATAAACAAAACAACACAAAAAAGAAAAAAAGAAAAGAAAAAGGGAAACAATCGGTTCATCCTCACCGGGTATCTCCTTTGCCGAAGAGGATGAAGGCCTTGCCGGGTCTCTCCTTCACCGGCGAGGAGATACCCTTCAGTAACTACGAACCAAAAAAAAAAAGGGAGGAGAGAGGGGGGGGGGGGGGGGGGAGGGGAAGTAAAGAAGGGTGAAGAAAAATCTAGCACAAATCTAGCACCCCCAAAATTTTCTCTGCATTTTTTTCATCATCTCACAGCAAAACAAAAAATTCAAAAAATATAAATATAAATTATCATCTTCATCATCCCATACCCATTCAACCACTGTTTTTTTCCCCCCCCAAACCATCATCTTCAAAATCCCAAACCCCTTTACCCATTACCCACGATGCCACACGATGCTCCATATATTGTAGATCCAAGAGTTGTGGTGTAGATTTGGGAGAAGATGAGGATGAGGATGGCGATGGGGACGACAATTGGTTCGCAGATGGGAGGCGTGGTGTAGATCTGGGAGGAGATGAGGACGAGGATGGCGACGAGGACCAGGGGAGCCGACGACAACAAGGCGGACGACAGCCATGGTTGCCTCTAAACAGAGCAGATGAAAAAAAAAAAAAAAAAAAAAAAGACATAGAGAGGAAGGAAAGAGACGGCAAAGCCCCTTACCGTCGACAAGCCCCTTACGACGGTAAAGCCCCTTATCAAACCCATCCATTTTTCAGATCTGGTGTTGTTTTTTTTTCTCCAAACCCTCACCACGTAAACCTCTCCATTTTCATCTTAGCCGATGAAGGTCGTGCCGCCGCAGCAAGAGTTTCTTCATTTGACAACATTCTGGCGTTGGGTGGGGTTGCTGCCTATGCTTTGAACTCCAAATTTGCCCTAAACCACACAAAAATCTTATTTAGATATGGTTTTTCTTCACCTTTCTTTACTTCCCCCCTCCCCTTCTCCTCCTCTTTTTTTTTGGTTCGTAGTTATAGAAGGGTTTCTCGTTATTTTTTTTTGGTTCGTTTTTTTTCGGCGAAGGAGATACTTGGCGAGGCCTTCATCCTCTTAGGCGAAGGAGATACCCGGCAAGGATGAACCGATTGTTTCCCTTTTTCTTTTTCTTTTTTTTTTTTTTCCTTTTTTGTGTTGTTTTGTTTATTTTTTATTTATGTTTTAATTTTTTTGGCTTCAAACGACATCGTTTGTATCATTTGTTGCCACGTGTGTGCCAAGTAAGCATGCACGTGTTGGTCACGTGCTATTCCGTTAACCTTAAGTGACGGACGTTACTGGTTGGCCTACATTGAATAAAAAATTTTAAGATTGTCCTAAAATCGTGCAATATATGAGTTTATGGACCAAATTGACAGTTGTTATAAAGTTCATGGTATTAAAACGTCATTTACCCAATTTCATTTCTTTACAAATTAATTGCATCTAGGCTCATAAACCAAAGTGAAAATAAGAACATGTTCAATATAATTGTCTTAAGATGTCAATAGTAGAGCTTGGCAAGAGCAGAAAAGGACATTAAGTGATGAAACAAATTAACCTATTGTCATTGTGAGTACTGGGCATTTCCCATATTCCTTTGTCAGAATCAGAAATGGGCGTAAGAGTCAGTGTTGCAGATCCATAAAATAATAATAATAATAATAATCATAATAAAGTAAAGAAGGAAATCGGTGACGCAGTCTTAAAATAAAAGATAAATAAGTAGTGTCACACAGTCTTAAAACAAAATAAAATTAGAATTAAAATTGAAACTAACAGCCCATGCCATTAGACAGCTCATTAATTATCAACCATTGATGTGAACATGGGGGAAAGTAATACAAAGATTATGCAACAATAATTGAGTGATTTTAGGGACAATTTTAAAAATTACCCATGTGATTATTTAAACTTTTCATGTCGGCAGTTATTTTTTTTCTTTAATTAACATAATTAATTATTAATTGTATATATACATGCATGGGCATATTAGACTTTGGGCAACCTGCCGAGACAGTGGCCCAATACGTTTTGACCTTCCCCGGTCACGAGGACACGTTTGGGTCTCTACTCACTTTCCTTCTTCGGCTGGCATTTTTTTATTTTTCATATCTCCAATACAAGAGGAAGAAACAAGGAGAAGGCAAAAAAAACCTTGTAGGAACAGCAACACCTCTGGCTCTTGTGGGACTGTCGTATTTATTGTGCTCCGAAATGTCCTTAATCATGGTTGAATGGTTACGTCCCATCTCACGTCATTCTTATATTTGTCCAGTTCTGCCAAGTTGACAAATTGATCATATACGTGAGACGTTCGCACGGATTAATGCATATAATAAATATGGTGTTTATATATGGAAAAGAAGTTAGAAGCATATCAGATAGTTGATATTTAATACCATTGATTGCTGAGCCTCTCTCTCTCTCTCTCTCTCTCTCTCTCTATATATATATATATATATATATATACACACACTAATACACGTTTGATTAGGGAGGATTGATTATGTGCGAGATATTCTCAATTATCTCATATGATCATGATCATCTGTGAATGAAATGCACATGCACATCCACACATTCTCGTGTATTACCCATAGATGGTCACGATTAAGGGTGCTCATAGACCCATATATGGGTCCTCCTAGAACCACATCACCCAACAAATCCACCCAATCCAATCCCACCCAATGACATACGGGCGAATTCAATCAATAGGGTGGGTGGGTAATGGTTTAGGATTTTATTTTTTTCGTAGTTTCGTGGGTAGTTGACAGTTCTAAAAGAAAAGACCTAATCTCAACCCGTTCACTCGCATGTGTTTCAATACTTGATAAGATTACACATTGGCTTTCTTCTACGTACTTTTCTACTTTTTTACAATCAGTGTGACAAATAGTCTTTTGGATCATATTATTCATGGTATATAACATTATATAATTAGATGATATCATACTGAATCAGTTTTTCCATACTGCTCAGGCTTGTATATTTTTGTTTCTAATTTTATATGTTTTTTAAGTTAATTATTATTTTGTGTGGCCTGTTTTTACAAAAAACAGTATTTATAATTGAAATGTTACAATTATATATAACTGAAAGGCCCACTGGATCAAAATAGTATAGACAGATTAAAAAAAAATAAAGCAAGGTCCAGCTAAAGTCTAATCCACCAATCTACTTGCAACTCACCCGTCAATCTGATATGGTGTGTGGGTTGAAACCATCAGATTATGTGTGTGAAAGTGGATGAGAATTGTGCATGTGTTCACTTGATAGTTAGTGGACGGATTATGGGTGAGCCCCAAATCCGATCTGACCCTACTTGCGAGCACCCATAGTCATGATTATATAAGATATTCAAGATATCCCGCATATGATGAAAGCTATGTGATTAGGATTAAGGACACAACCTTTATACATAATTGTTAATATAAGTTTATTTTTCAAATGATGAAAGGAAGTTTATATTATGTGGGCTTTTTTACATATCGTTACATTTTGTGGGTGTAAAGGTTTAAGAATTGTAGAAAAATTATAACCATGAATCCACACATATATATACTAGGGGTGTTCATGGTTTAGGTTAAAACCGAAAACCAAACCGAATCAAATCAAACCGGTCGGTTTGGTTTGGTTTTTTGGTGCTTAGGTTTGGTCTTGGTTCTAATTTTAGAAAACCGAATTAAATTGGTTTGGTTTTGGTTTTCATGTTTAAAAAACCAAACCAAACCGAAAAACCAAAAAAACCGAAAAAAATATAATATAAATATATATAATTTTATATATTACATATTAAACTTAGTTTGTAAATTTTTTATTCTGATAAGGGCATAATAGGTAATAGATTGTAAATATTCTTAATGTTTTTTCTTTATTAGATTGGCATGTATTAAACTAGTTATTATTGTTGTGTGAGATATTGACACGTATTAGATTGGAGATTTGAATTTGGATTGACTTAAGTCAATACTTTTCCATTTTGATACAATGTTTAATATTTTTTTTAGTTGTTAATGTAATGATTTTATTAAAAATGTTTTTATTTAGAGTTTGGCTTGTCATTTTTATATTTTTAATTATTTGATAGGATAAAACCGAAACCGAACCAAACCAAACCGAAATTTTATGGTTTGGTTTGGTTTGGTTTTTTTATAGTATGGTTTGGTTTTGGTTTGAGAAAGCAAAAACCGAAGTACAATGGTTTGGTTTAAAATCTACCCTAAAACCAAACCAAACCAAACCATGAACGCCCCTAATATATACTAGATATGGGCACATGTGCGTTGCACGTGAATAATATTTAAATAATAAAAGATATACATAGGACATGGAAATTTAATTATTTGTTAGTTTTGTTGAAAACGTAAATCCTAACATATACATATATAATGTTTTTAATATGTATTTCATTTAAGTCGTTATAATGGACACTCAACACAATAGGTCAAATTTTTTTCAATGAATAGGAGTCATGGTAGGGATAAGAAGTTAGTTAAGAGACATGCATAATAATAAAGACTGTATAGAATTCATAAAGTGGACATCATTATCTTTCTTTTTCCTTCTTTTTTGCTGGAAAGTAAATATTCTTAATTGTTTAACTAAATATGGAGGACAAATAAATATATTTAAAATTTAAAATAAGGTTGTAATGGTTAATCGCAAGTTTTTATGAAATATAGACTTTTATAGATAGTATAGATATAGATATATGTTAGGATCAACATACGTACATAATTTTTTATAAAAATTTCACACAAGTTTCTAGATAACTTATCTCCAATTCGTATTTTGCGAAACCTAACGTTGAATTAAATAGTTTTCCCACATAGGTCATGCATGCAAAAAAATCAAGTTGATTCAAAACTTGTTGTCATTCAATCCAAAATCTTATATTTTTAATAACTAAAGATCTCATATTTATGGATGAAACGACTCTTAATTTCGGACCAACTTGATTTTTTGCGTGTATGAGCTATGTGGGAAGACTATCTAATCTAATGGTGGGTTTCGCAAAATAAGAATTAGAGATAAGTTATTTAGAAACTTGTATAAGAATTTATGTAAAAAATTGTGTATGTTGATCTTAACCCTATATATAAACACACACTAGAACCTTGTGCTTTGTGCCTTGTGCATTGTATCTTCCATCATATTAATTTTTAAACTACGAATACTTATTAAAAAATAAAAAAAATCCAATCGATCTACTCATAATTTACCAAATTTCAAAATTTATGTCCAAACATTGGATCTCACAAGATCCAATGATCTTGTTATTAGATTAGTTATTTTTTCACTTGGCCTTCTCCAAGACTCTTGAACACATAACAAGATCAAACAACTCAAGAATTATGTAAAAAAAATTGGCCATGCAATGTGAGACATCTAACTTGGGCCTTTAGAGAATTAATTTGGATTCAAACTTCGAAAAAAGCAAAATTTAAGATATTCCTAACCGTAAATCTATATATATATATATATATATATATATATAATGCTCAAGTGAGCACGTATTGATATAACTTATATCAACACTCACATTAGGGGTTGTATTTTGTGCATTAGTAGGTTATGGGGTACATTAGGTCAATGCACGGGTTATAAACCTCCATCTATGGTGCTGATATAACTTACATCAACACGTGCTAACCTTATCAGAATTGTATATATATATATAAGAATAGTAAAAAATCTTACATCCCTCGGTGGCTCCAAGACCAGGTCACCCCTAAGTAAAAGGACTTGATGGTTAGGAGATCCTGGGTTTGATGCTAAAAATATGCACATTGCTCTTGCTTATTACTCCGTATTAGGTCACGACCCAGTTCTCTCACTAGTACGGGAAGAGCCAAGATTTTTCTCTTAGGGGGCTATAGTTTGTGCATGTATATATGTGTGTATATATATATATATATATATATATATATATAGGGATGATGATCAGGTAAACACGTGCTAGCTGATATAACTTATACCAACACTCGCATTGGGAGTTGCATCTTATGCATTAGTAAGAAATGAGGTACATTAGACCAATGCAAGGATACAACCCCCAATGCATGGTATTGATATAACTTATATCAACACGTGTTGATAGGAAAATAACCGTATATATATATAAAATTATGATGAGATAAAAAAAGATATGGATAAAGTATTTAGTCACTTGAAAAATTCATTCAAACACAATGAGTACTTTAAAAATATATGCAATTAATTTTGACATGTATATGCAGAAAAATTAGAAGAATCTTTGTGTTCGTATTATAAAGGATAAATAAAACTAAATACATATAATAATAAAAGGACTAAATAACAAAGGAGATGGGAACTTGTCTATTATCATTAACAAAAAAATTTATATAAAGAATGAATAAATCTAAATACTATAAATACACAAGAAAAAAACACTTTGCTCGATCATACAAAAGTCAAGCACGAGAAATCAAGAAAAATATGCTTTACGTGGCAAGAAGCTAATGCATGCAAAACAACATTGGTGAACACTCCATTAAAGCATTTGAAACATCAAAATACATTACAATATTCATACAAGAACATAGAAAGAAACATGAATAATATGATTGAGAAATACCAAGATTACTTAATCAATTGATCCATGTTCCTTTTAGCTACACACTTGTGGCACCTGCCTGACCAAATGCCTTTATTGAATTACAGAGTCGACTTTCGTAAGCTCTACATGTTCTTCCACAGGGGAGGAAGGGTTATAAAAATGGAGAGATACTCCCTACGTCCCATAAAGATAGTTAGATCAAGTTTGACAAAACATGCGATTTTAAAAAAGTTATTATTGCTTTGACGTATCACTTTTTAGACTTTAACTTTCCAAAAGTACTAATTTTTGTTTGGTATTGGGTTTTGTATTGAAAGTAATTATTGAAACAACTAAGGATAGTATAGGAAAGTTCAAAAAATAATTATTTGACTTTTTAAAGTGGACAAACATTTTGGGACAAAAAAAATTGCAAAAATGACCTATCTTTATGGGACGGAAGGAGTACCACTTAGGTTGGATATAAATTATGACCTATGGTTAAGTGAAACCCTTTCGAATGGGCTCTGAAGTTAAAATTTTAAATGAGACCATTGGTATGAGGGCTTTTCAATAAATGGGTTGAAAGGCTTAACGCGACTATCTCAATTGCTACCTGTTGAGTCACCTTTGCTTGATCATACAAAAGTCAAGCACAAGAAATCAAAGAATAATACGCTTTACGTGGCAAAAAGCTAGTGCAAAATAACATTGATTAATACTCCATTAATTAAAGCACGCATTTGAAACATTAAAACACATTACACTAAACATACAAGAACATAGAAAGACACATGAATAAATATGATTGAGAATACCAAGATTACTCAATCAATTGATCCATGTCCCTTTTAGCTACACACTTGTGGCACCTGCCTGACCAAATGCCTTTATTGAAATTACATAGACGACTTTCATAAGCTACCTGCTCTTCCGCAAGGGAGGAGGGGTTATCTAGCCTTTATTGAAATTACATGGACGACTTTCATAAGCGACATGCTCTTCCGCAAGGGATGAGGGGTTATCTAGCTGTTGCCGGCTCCAGTTTCGGTTTCGGCGCCGTTTCCAGGGTGACCGCCGTGACCAGGTTTGCCGTGGTGTCGGTGGTGATGATGCTCGTGCTCTTTATGCTTCTTGTGTTCGTGCTCGTGATGCTTCCAATCCTTCTTACTGTCCGTTTCCACGCTCTCCTCTATAAATAAAAATAGAAAATGTCAGTACTATTTTTAAGTTATTTTGGTTAACTGTTTAAATCATGACCAAGAACCAACCCCCCCCCCCCCCCCCCCCCCCCCCCCAACAACCATGTCCCATTTCCCAGTACTTTAGTCGAAAATATATTGGCACACACTGCAACTGGGGAGGACCAAGGCCCTTGATTTGGAGACTTGCAATGCCATGCAAGCATGGTGATTTTCTAGCTAGGATAATGGGTTGGTCACATGCATGACCAATCCATGCCATTTTGTGTTGTGCACCCCATTGGAATGCGTGCGAAACACCAGTAGGAAAACACATATTTTAGCTCCAATAAAATTAAAAGAGGAGAGAAATTACTCACGGGTGGTTTGGGTTGTCTCAGCCATCTCCCGAGCTGAAATCTCGGAGGACATGATGAGAACAACAGCAAATAGGAGGCCAATGAAGAGGAAAGTCTTGGAGTATGCCATTTTTTTTTCTTGCAACAAGGAAATGAAAGACTGATAAGATCTCTGCTGAAGGATGGATGAGTGAGTGCAATGTGACTCCCCTCCTATTTATAGACTTGTGTGGGTGTGTGTATGAAGAGAGAGAGAGAGAGAGAGAGAGAGAGAGAGAGAGCCATATAATTATTGAATTCTAGTGGTGATGGTGATCTATGTTAATTTTGGAGTGCAAAAGTCAAGCCTTGGCCTAGGAAGTGGGACCACATGATTTTGTTTAATTCTACAAAAAGAAAAGATAGGGTTGAATAATGTTGATTTTGTATAGCTTTGGTGTAAAATGATGAAGATTTGGTTTGAGCTAATTGAGTCGTCATCCATCTGATGGAGAAATTTACTGGGGATGTGGCAAATTGTTTGAATTCCGAACTATGGATATGTAGGGGTTGTCTGTCTATTAATTCAACTACCTCTCCTTCCTTGGCATGATGCATGGTTTCAACATGGGTAGGTGTTAGAAGGCTCGAGGTTTGCTAATGCAGCAATAAGAGTTCAACTGATGTCCAATGGGTGGCACCCTGTCCTACCCCTAATGCTACCCATCTACCTCCCAGGACCATCTTTCCTATTGCAACTTGCCTTTAACTAAATTATTATCTAGCTGTTAGGTTACAACAGTGCACTTTCTTTTTTTCTTTTTTCTTTTTTGTGCTGCGATACGTACAGCAGTGCAATTTAATCCCAATCTTACTTGGTGTAGCTCATAGCTCATCTCGAATTAATAATTTAAACCGTGAACCTGTAATCCATCTCTCTCTCTCTCTCTCTCTCCCTCTCTCTCTCTCTCTCATTAATCCATAGTTTAGCATGCACCCAATCCTATTTAACCGGTCGCACGGTTTTTTTTATTTATTTATAAATATTATAAAAATAATAGATATTAAGAATAAAATTTTCTTCTGTTTACAAATTAATCGCATTTAGGCTCACAATCCAAAGTGAAAATAAGAACATGTTCAATATAATTGTTTTAAGGGTTGTTAGGCAAACTTGAAAACCTAGTTAGCTGAGAATAAGTCTGGTCAGTTTTGATTTCACCCCATTTGGTAAGTCTGTTTTTCCTACTGAATGGTTCAGCTTTGTTCTGAATATAAGGAATAAACACAGGTTTTTTTTTTCAAATCAATTATAAGTTAATTTACTTAAAAACTAAATAATAGTTATGGATTAAACCTAGTTTGATTCAGTTTTTGGAGCTCCCAAACAGGCTCTTAAGATATAAATAATAGAGCTGGGCAAGGGCAGAAAAGGATATTAAGTGATGGAACAAATTAACCTATTGTCAATTTGTCATAGTTACTTAACAGGAAAAAAAATAAAATTGTCATAGTGAGTTCTGGGAATTTTTCATTTTCCTTTGTCAGAATGAGGAATGGGCATGAGAGATCGATTGTGATCAGTGTCGCAGTTTTAAAATAAAAAAATAAGTAGTGTCACAGTCTTGGAACAAAATAAAATTAAAATTGAAACTAGCAGCCCATGCTCGTAGGCACCTCATTATCAACCATTGATGTGAACATGTGGGAAAGTAGTACGAAGATAACGCAACAATAAAGGCTTGTTTGGGAACTTTAAAAACTGGATTAGATTAGGTTTAATTCATAACAGTTATTTGGTTTTTAAGTAAATCAACTCATAGTTAGTTTGAAAAAAAAATTGTGTTTATACCTTATTTTCAGAACAAAACTGAACTATTTAACACGAAAAAATAGATTTACCAAATAATATGAAATCAAAACTAACCTGATTTATCTTAGCCGACCAGGTTTTCAAGTTTTCCAAACAACCCCTAATTAAGTGATTTTAAGGACAATTAAAAAAATTACCCATGGTATCATCAAAACTTTTTATGTTGGCGGTTATTTTCTTCTTTAATTAACATAATTAATAATCAATACTTATATATATATATATATATATATAGAGGCATATTGGACTTTGAGCAACTTTTTCTATTAAAATTGCCAAAAATCACATCACAATAATCTTTTTGAAATCGGATGACATTTTGCTCCCTTTTGTAAAATGTCAATAATATGAACAGAAAAAAAAATAATTAAAGGGGAAAAAAATTCAATTTCACACTACCTTTTTTTCAATCCATAACAATGCATGCGTCGCTCCTCACGTCATTGAGTCATTAAAAACAGAGAAGGTGGCCCAATACGTTTGACCTTCACAGCTGGTCACGAGGACTCGTTTGGGTCTCTACTCACTTTTTTTATTTTTTTTATTTTTTTCTTTCATGGTTCTAATACAAGAGGAAGAAACAAGGAGAAGGCCAAAAAAAAAAAAAAAAAAAAAACTGTCGTATTTATTGTGCTCCAAAATGTCCTAATAATGGTTGAATGGTTACGTCCCTTCTCACATCATTGTTATATATGTCCAGTTTTGCATATCTCTTCAATACTTGAGGATGAAGCTCGAGGTTATTGGGATCTGCCAAGTTGACAAATTGATCATATTCTTAAGACATTCGCATGGATTAATGCATATATTAAATATGGTGTTTATATAGGGAAAAATAAGCTAGAAGCATATTAGATAGCCTCTCTCTCTCTATATATATAGATATAGATAGTTGACATTTAATACCATGTGATTGCTCAGCCTATATATATATATATAGAATTTCATTGTAGTTGGATCTCGCACTGGTTTTCTCTTTGGAAGCCGTTAGATAAGGATCTAAGTGTATTAATGATTTAAGTGATCTCAATCCGACGGTATGAAATATAAGTCCGAACGGGAATTTTCATCCAATATGATGGATGGTAAGGAGACTATATATGTGTGTGTGTGTGAGAGAGAGAGTGACTGGGGAGGGTTGCTCATGTGCATGATATCTTGAATTATCCCCCATGATCACGGCCATCCGTGGGAGAAAAACTTGTATATAATTGTGACATGACTTATGTAGTGCTACGGGCCAATGAGAGCTAGTCAAGTAAAGTGGAATTGTTACAATACATTTTAATCCTACAATCTCACTTTACTTAACTCTAATTGGCCCGTGACACCATGTGACCGTGTCACAGTTACATGGAAGACTCACTCTATCCGTAGATGACATGCGTGCATTCACACATGTGTGCATGTTGTTTACGGGGGACCATAATTATATGAGATGTCCAAAATATCTCGCACATGATTAGAGTTATGTGATTAGGTACAGCGGGACACAACCTTTGTATACGATCAATTTGTCAATGTCTCAACCCCTTGCATAAGGACATTTCAAGATTTTGGAGAAATGACCCCATTCAAGTTTTTATTCATGAAGGCAAATTCAGTAATTTTTGAATTAGTTAATTTACACAACCAGGACACTACAATATGAAATAATTGTAAATAAATGTACTCATTCTCAATTTTAGGACCCATTTGAGTGCATAAAATTATCCTTTTTTAATAAATGATTATAATTTAAATTAGCAAATTGCAGATTTAGTCATTTATAGATGATTCAATTAGCATTCATGAACTGTTTAGTATACTTGAGGGAAAAAAAATGCACTCATTTCAAATTAGGTGCAGTTTGGTGAGTAAAAATTTGAGTTTATAGAATTTTGAACATAAACTTTTTGATAAATTTTGAATCAATACAAAATCTCCTATCCTTTATTTTTCTTTTTAAGCGATGAGTGGTGTGTAGTAAGTAGTAACTCCTAAACAAAACAGGGTAAGAAATCCAAGTTGACAAATGACCCCAATAAAATTTCACAAAATTTTGTGGCTTAAATGATCAAGTCAAATAGGAGTATATTTTAATTTTCAAGACATCCAGATAAGTCAAAATAAGATTTTGGGATTTTTTTTCTTCCTTTTTTGACAAAGAGCAAGAATTTCATTCAATTTAGGGAGTATTAGTTTTGAGAGTTGACAGAGGGTCAAATCCTTGGTATGATCAAATCCTTGGTACGAGGGCTTTTTAATAAACGGGTTGAAAGGCCGAAGGCGACCGTCTCAATTACTACCCCCTGAGCCAGCTTTGTTCCATCATACAAAAGTCAAGCACGTACAAGAAATCAACAATTATACGCTTTACGTGGCAAAAAGCTAGTGCAAAACAACATTGATTAACACTCCATTAAAGCATTTGAAACATTAAAACACATTACACTGAACATACAAGAACATAGAAAGACACATGAATAAATATGATTGAGAAATACCAAGATTACTCAATCAATTGATCCATGTCCCTTTTAGCTACACACTTGTGGCACCTGCCTGACCAAATGCCTTTATTGAAATTACATAGACGACTTTCATAAGCTACATGTTCTTCCGCAAGGGAGGAAGGGTTATCTAGCTGTTGCCGGCTCCAGTTTCGGTTGCGGCGCCGTTTCCAGGGTGACCACCGTGACCAGGTTTGCCGTGGTGTCGGTGGTGATGATGCTCGTGCTCTTTATGCTTCTTGTGTTCGTGCTCGTGATGCTTCCAATCCTTCTTACTGTCCGTTTCCACGCTCTCCTCTATAAATAAAAATAGAAAATGTCAGTACTATTTTTAAGTTATTTTGGTTAACTGTTTAAATCATGACCAAGAACCAACCACCCCCCCCCCCCCCCCCCCCCCACAACAACCATGTCCCATTTCCCAGTACTTTAGTCGAAAATATATTGGCACACACTGCAACTGGGGAGGACCAAGGCCCTTGATTTGGAGACTTGCAATGCCATGCAAGCATGGTGATTTTCTAGCTAGGATAATGAGTTGGTCACATGACCAATCTATGGCATTTTGTGTTGTTCACCTCATCGGGATGCGTGCAAAACACTAGTAGTGGAACACATATTTTAGCTTTAATAGAATTAAAAGGGGAGAGAAACTCACGGCTGGTTTGGGTTGTCTCGGCCAGGGCTGAAACCTCGGAGGACATGATGAGAACAACAACAAAGAGGAGGCCAATAAGGAGGAAAGTCTTGGAGTATGCCATTTTTTCTCTTACAACAAGGAAATGAAAAAGATTCTGTATGTACTAAGAAGATCTCTGCTGAAAGGATATTGGATGAGTGAGTGCATATGTGACTCCCCCTCTATTTATAGACTTGTGTGGGTGCGTGTATGAGAGAGAGGACCATATAATTATTTATTCTAGTGGCGATGGTGATTTATGTTAAATTTTGGAGTGCAAAAGTCAAGCATTGGCCTAGGAGGTGGGACCACATGATTTTGTTTAATTCTACAAAAAAAATAAATAAATAAAAGCTTGGATTGAATAATGTTGATTATGTCTGGTTTTGGTGTAAAAGGATGAAGATTTGGTATGAACTAATTGAGTCATCATCTGATGGAGAAATTTACTGTGGATGTAGCGAATTGTTTCAATACGAAGATTACTTAACATTAATTGAGTGATTTTAGGGATAATTAAAAAAAGGGAAATGCTATATATAGGAATTAATTGCAAGAACCTATTAATTGCAACAATTAATGTGGCATGCTAAGTTGGAATATTATGATAACCAAAGGAGTGCTAACGATTGTCTATTATAAAATGTCACATCAGTTTTTATCTTTTGTTATTATATTTAATTGCTACCTATAACATTACCTTTAAAAAATAAATTACCTATGTGATCATCAAAACTTTTCATGTCGGCAGTTATTTTTTTTTTAATTAACATAATTAATAATTGTATATATACATAGGCATATTGGACTTTAAGCAACTTTTTCTTTTAAAATTGCCAAATGCTCCCTTCTGTAGTCCTGTGAGCTCTCAATTAACTTGGATTATGAAGAAAAAAATCACATTACAACGATATTTTTGTAATCGGTTGACATTTTCTCTCTTTTGTAAGATGTCAATACTATGAGCAGAAAAAAATAAATAAATAAAAAATAAAGGGGATAAAAATTCAATTTCAGACTGCTTTTTTTTTTTTCAATCCAGAACAATGCATGCGTCGCTCCTCACGTCATTGAGTCATTAAAAACAGAGAAAGTGTCCCAATACGTTTGCCCTTCATTGGCCACGAGGACGTGCTTAGGCCTCTACTCACTTCTTATTTTTTTCATATTTTTCTTTCATGCTTCTAATACAAGAGGAAGAAACAAGGAGAAGGCAATAAAAAACCTGGGAGGAACAGCAACAGCTCTAGCTCTCGTGGGGCTGTCGGATTTATTGTGCTCCAGCATGCATTAAAATTGGGCGCATGGTTACGTTCCATCCCGTCATTCTTATATTTGCCCTGTTTTGCGTATATTGTTTTAATTTCAATGGCTGTAAGATATGATCGGGCTCGTGGATATATTGGGATCTGCCAAGTTGACAAATTGATCATATACTTAATACATTCACATGGATTAATGCATATAATAATTTCTTTTATTTAAGTTGATTTTTCAAATTGATCATATACTTAAGACATTCACATGGATTAATTAATGCATGTAAAACACTAGAGATATATACATATTTGGCTGAAATTAAGGAAGAGAGAAATCCACAAGTTTGACGTGACTCAGCTAATTGTCGAACGTAAACCACAAAAGACATGATGGGAACAACAGCAAATAGGAGGCCAAAAAAAAAAAAAAAGTCTTGGTGTATTCCATATTTGGGTAATGCTACCTTACACCACATTTTGTTTTACATTTTACTGGATTATGTGTATTTTAGAGGTAGGAGCGGAGCCAAGAGTTATATCCAATGGGGGCATTGTGCTGTAATTCTGTGAAGTGAGAATTGAAAGCTCTGAAGAGTTTCTTTCTTTTATATAAAAAATTACTTTTTGGTAATCATTTTTCAATGTAATTCCAAAAAAGCATATCTTGTGTCAACTTATTACAAATTGACTATATATAGGCTTTAAAATGACTACCATCTTCCTGTTTTTGGCATTATGTTAGAAAATGGTTACCAAATGATACTTTATCCTAAAAAAAAAAAAAAAAAATTAAAAAATGGTTGAGCCAGTGGGGGCACATGCCTCCAAAGGTGCCCCCACTGGCTCCGCCTATGTTGAGAGAGTAAAGTTGTGAAATCCACTAATATAATTAAATCCTAAATTGAAACCTTCCTAAATGGACATTGTAAGACAAAGTGTGGGATAACGTGTAGGGCAAGGTAGCATTATTCTTTTTTTCTTGCAAGAAGGAAATGAAAGACTTTGGACTATGATGGATGAGTCAGTGTAATGTGACTCCTCCCTATATATAAACTTGTTTGTGTGTAGTCTGTGGAGAGATGAATTTTAGTAAAGACGTGACTCATGCCAAATTTTGGAAGAGTAACCCACCGTGAACTCCAAAGCCAAGGAACCTTGAAGCAATCGAAGGAACCTCAATATCTCAACCCTTGAATAAGGACATTTCAAGATCTTGGAGAAATAACCCATTCAAGTTTTTATTCATGAAGGCAAATTCAGTAATTTTTGAATTACTTAATTTACACAACTAACCAGACACTACTATATGAAATAACTAGTAGAAACCCCGGGCGATGCCCAGGAAGCAAACAGTAATTTTATCAAAAGTTATTACATATGTGAGAAAAAATACCTTCTGAAGTGTTCATCTTGATTAGTAGAATCTATATTTCATCACCACTTATATTAAAAGGAAAGATGAGAGATTAATTGCAAGCAATACCCTACTGGCACCTTGCTTTTTGGGTTCAATAAAAAAATTGGAACATTAAAAATAATAAGTATACCAAATCTCCAAACCATTAAAACAAAAACTCACCTCACAATATATTAAGAGAAAATGTAGACTAAAAGTTGCCATTTACTAATCCATAAATCATAATATAATGAATATTGCCATCTGATTGAAATATATAATTTTGTGGTCGATAGCATATTAGTTAGCTATTCGATATGTTTCTGTACAAATGAAATTCGAATAAGAAAAATGGATGGCCACATACCCTTGGAGGCGCACTCCATTGAAGACCGCGTGTAATCAATCAAATGAGTCCTTTCTTGAGCCAATCAAAAGTTGAGGCACGCAACCGAATATAAGCTTTGAATCTTATAATCCCAGGACCTACGAATAAAATATAAGCTTTGAAATCAATAAGAAAAATGCTACTAACCAAATTAAAGCAAACAAACTGAAAATGTATGGATTCATGATTTCAATTAATTTTGTTTTTGCATACACATTCCCAGCAAATCTCCAAACCATTAAAACAAAAACTCACCTCACAATATATTTAGGGAAAATGCATACTAAAAGTTGCCATTTACTAATCCATAAATCATACTATAATGAATATTGCCATCTGACTGAAATATATAATTTTGTGGTCGATAGCATATTAGTTAGCTATTCGATATGTATCTGTACAAATGAAATTCGAATAATAAAAATGGATGTCCATATATCCTTGGAAGCGCACTCCATTGAAGACCACGCGTAGTCAATCAAATGAGTCCTTTCTTGAGCCAATCAAAAGTTGAGGCATGCAACCGAATATAAGCTTTGAATCTTATAATCCCATGACGAATGAATAAAATATAAGCTTTGAGATCAATAAGGAAAATGCTACTAACCAAATTAAAGCAAACAAAATGAAAATTTATAGATTCATGAGTTCAATTAATTTTGTTTTTGCATACACATTCCCAGCAAATCTCCAAACCATTAAATCAAAAACTCACCTCACAATATATTTAGGGAAAATGCATACTAAAAGTTGCCATTTACTAATCCATAAATCATACTATAATGAATATTGCCATCTGACTGAAATATATAATTTTGTGGTTGATAGCATATTAGTTAGCTATTCAATATGAATCTGTACAAATGAAATTCGAATAATAAAAATAGTGGCCATATACCCTTGGAGGCGCACTCCATTGAAGACCGCACGTAGTCAATCAAATGAGTCCTTTCTTGAGCTAATCAAAAGTTGAGGCACACAACCGAATATAAGCTTTGAATATTATAATCCCATGACCTATGAATAAAATATAAGCTTTGAGATCAATAAGGAAAATGCTACTAACGAAATTAAAGCAAACAAAATGAAAATTTATAGATTCATGAGTTCAATTAATTTTGTTTTTGCATACACATTCCCGGCAAATCTCCAAACCATTAAAACAAAAACTCACCTCACAATATATTTAGGGAAAATGCATACTAAAAGTTGCCATTTACTAATCCACAAATCATACTATAATGAATATTGCCATCTGACTGAAATATATAATTTTGTGGTCGATAGCATATTAGTTAGCTATTCGATATGTATCTGTACAAATGAAATTCGAATAGTAAAAATGGATGGCCATATACCCTTGGAGGCGCACTCCATTGAAGCCCACGCGTAGTCAATCAAATGAGTCCTTTCTTGAGCCAATCAAAAGTTGAGGCACGCAACCAAATATAAGCTTTGAATCTTATAATCCCATGACCTATGAATAAAATATAAGCTTTGAGATCGATAAGGAAAATGCTACTAACCAAATTAAAGCAAACAAAATGAAAATTTATGGATTCATGATTTCAATTAATTTTGTTTTTGCATACACATTCCCAGCAAATCTCCAAACTATTAAAACAAAAACTCACCTCACAATGTATTTAGAGGAAATGCATACTAAAAGTTGCCATTTACTAATCCATAAATCAGACTATAATGAATATTGCCATCTAACTGAAATATATAATTTTGTGGTCAATAGCATATTAGTTAGCTATTCGATATGTATCTGTACAAATGAAATTCGAATAATAAAAATAGATGGCCATATAACCTTGGAGGCGCACTTCATTGAAGATTGCGCGTAGTCAATCAAATGAGTCCTTTCTTGAGCCAATCAAAAGTTGAGGCACGCAACCAAATATAAGCTTTGAATCTTATAATCCCATGACCTATGAATAAAATATAAGCTTTGAGATCAATAAGGAAAATGCTACTAACCAAATTAAAGCAAACAAAATGAAAATTTATGGATTCATGATTTCAATTATTATTTTTTTTTTATTTTTTTTTTTTGCGTACACATTCCCAACAACCAAGAAGAGAAAAATAGAGTTCATCAATTCAATTACATATTATCAAATATTCAAAATGAGACTATCCCAAGTATCTCAAAGATTTTCAGCATTGCAAAAATTGTTCAGCAAAATCCATGACAAATTGACATTTAATTTGTGTACTTCCAAACTCAACTAATACAAATTATAGAAACTAATGAAAGAAGCTCATAGCGCACATGTTAAATGAAGATCAATGACACATATAACTAAATAGGGATAGCCGGATGGATTGGGGGAAAGTAATCCATGCATTGAGTCAATGGGAATGGTCGTAATGACCCACCACTTAATTCCTACGATCAACCATGCCAAATCAATATTATTGTATAATCAATGATAAATTTATATTTCTCGTCCATCATTGGTAATACATTCCTATTCTTGCTTTGGTCTTCACTCTATATGCAACATAGAAATTATAAACAAAGTAAGAAATGCCCAATTCAAATTTCTGCCCTTTTATTTGAATTTGAAGAAACCCAAACGATTTTTGTTTTCAACTGCAATAACTGAAATAAAAAACACAGGTCTTCACACCAAAAATAAAATAAAATAAAATCACATACCCATATTGCTCCCCAATAATTTGTCCAAAAGAAATACAGTTCAGAACTAAACGCCAGCATACACAGAATCAAAATCTCATCCATTCAAAGTGGCACAGGTGATTACACAATGTCACCTGTTACAAAATAGAGTTCATCAATTCAATTACATAATACACAGATCAGTTTAAAGGAGCTTAACCTCTTAAGTATTATCCATTTACCGCTCCATGTCAGTCCAAATTAAAAAGAAAAAGCAAAAACATAAAATGAGAAGGGATAGGAAAATGTAAATCAGTTTAAAGTAGCTTTGAAGATTATACCATTTTTGTAATAAAAATGAAGAATACCTGCAGCCGAGGAGCTTTCAAGATGTACTAAAAACCCTAAAATGGAACAAAAAATAAAATCCATAAGAAGAAGATAAAATAAATAAAACAAATAAGACGATAGACAGAGAATGAGAGAAGGAGGAACCATACCTAAGGAAGCGCAGTTAGAAGAGATGGGGCTGTTTGAGTTTTGAAAATAAAGAGAGGAAAGGGAAGCTTTCTTCTCGAGTTGTGCGGGAGAAGCTTTGCGTTTTGCCCTATTTTCAATTTTTTTTTTCTTTTTTAAGTTGACAGGTGTCCTATTGTTGGTAAATAGAGTGGGGAAAAAAAAAAAGAGAATAAAAACTATGGGCTGACACGTAATTAGTTTAATAATCACCCATAGTAACCAAAGGTCCTAGGTCATAATATAAGGAAGACACTTAATGATAGTGAAGATTAGTATCATCTTAACCGTAAGTATTAAGTGAGAAGACAAACGAAATTCAAAAAATATCCATATTAGTGTGGATAATTGCAGTATTGTGTATTACTGTTTACCAAGTCAATAGTATACTGTTTGCAAATACTATGTATTTACACTTGATAACCAAAAGGCTGCTGTACAAATCAACAATGCAACCGGTCCAAAATAAACCCATTTAATATGTTCTTGTACAATGGATGCGGATGGGAACAAAATCAAAAACATGTCATTACATCATCCTTTAAGCCACAGCAAAAGCTCCTGTATTGTTAGGACAAAATATGGGTAAACAAAAGTAACACATCTATTGGGGAAAATAATCAAAAGAAGTATGTATTTATTATTAAAACCAACTAAGAGATTTGAATGCAAGGTTTATTGGTGTACCTTTGTTATGTCTTGGAGGGTCAAAATCCATCATCACCATGCCACCACTGCCATGCACCTGCATTGGAACATTAAGTCTACTTTGATAAATATGTTAAAGTAAATATATAAATACACAATGGCACAATTATATGAAGTTGTAGAAAATTTATGACATTATACTTAAGATAAATATGCTAAAGTAAATATATATAAATACACAATGGCACAACTATATGAAGTTGTAGAAAATTTATGACATTATACCTAAGAATGTATAATGGGCATTACAACGTCATGCATTTTGTACTCTACCAAGAGCATCCTTGTAAACCACATTTCTAGTATAACCCTCTGGCTTTCCCTGGCTAAGTATTAAGATCCTCAAACCGGCTCTTGAAGTTGTACGTGAAATTGCAACATAAAGTTGACCATGGGTGAAAACAGGGTTGGGTAAGAACACACCAACTCGATGTAATGTCTGCCCTTGACTTTTGTTTATCGTCATGGCAAAGGAAACACGCAAGGGAAACTGTCGCCTTCTAAGGACAAATGGCAAATTTGTATCCGAAGGGGACATAACAGTCCGAGGAATAAACACTGATCGACCTATATTGGTTCCTGTTATAATTGTGGCTTCTACAATGTGTGTATGAATCTTCTGAATGATAAGGCGTGTACCGTTACAAAGCCCAATGGATGGATCAAGGTTCCTCAATAAAACTACCGGCACACCAACCTTTAATTCTAAGCAATGATCAGGAATTCCATTAGGCTTCAAAGAGTTCAAGTATTCAACGGGGTATATATTATCTTGATTAGATAAATTGCCATCACCACAACAGCTTTCATCCGCACTTAAGCAACATCGAGTCGGCCCAGGGATTAAAGAGAGCATTTTTGAATTTATTTCATCAACATCAACATTCTTAGGCGCAAGGATTGCACGCTCTTGTAAATAGGAACTATCAAGATAACGTTCTTTTAAATTAGGATATATGTCATCAATCAATGCTTGAATTCCTCGTCCTTGGTCTTTTAGGAGAAGATCATCCGGGATGCGTATCCAATCAGACTCACCATTTGCTGATAATGGCAATCCGGGCAAAATTCCATCTCCAACATCAAGTATCCATTTTGAAAAATCTTCAACTTCCTTACGGGTTTCATCAGTAAGGCTACCTGATGAAACATACATGTTAGTTGTGGGATGGAAAAACAGGATATTCTAGCCAATGATTTGACATATGTAATGAAGTAAGTTTACCTAATGAAACACGCATGTTAGTAGTGAGACGAAAAACATGACATTCTGCCCAAAGATCCGATCTTTGCAATGAAGCTGCAACAATGCCTTCTCTGCCTTTTTTTGGAACAACAGGTAAAAGTTGCCTGAAGTCTCCTCCAAGTAGAACTGCTTTGCCACCGAATGCTCTATCTGAAGCATGTGGACCATTAAATTTCATCAAATCGCGAAAAGTTCGATCAACCGCTTCAAATGCATAGCGGTGAATCATTGGCGCTTCATCCCAAACAATTAAGTGCGCCTGCTGAATCAACTCAGCAAGAGGGCTTTGCATGCTAATGGAGCAAGTTGACGACTCATGAAGGTTGATCGGAATTTTGAAACGGGAATGTGCTGTTCTTCCTCCAGGTAAAAGGAGGGATGCTATCCCTGAAGATGCAACTGCAAGGACTATTTTTTGCTCACTCCGTAACTTTGCAATAATAGTCCGCCACAAAAAAGTTTTCCCAGTCCCACCGCTTCCATACACAAAATACAATCCACCCAAATTATTTGTGCATGCATGCATAACGGTGTCAAACACCAACAATTGCTCAGTATTCAATTTAACATGCAACATTTGAAATTCTTGCAACAAAGAATTAGCATCATAGCTTAATTCTTCACGAATAAGCTTATTTACAATTACATGTCGTTCTCGAAACATAGGAAATGGCATGCCAGGGAATTCCCGTAAAGACCTACCACTCTTATTCAAGATGTTTTCTATTTCACATAGCGCCATGTTCTTTAACTCATCATGTGGCAATTCTAGCGCCATATTACCCAATTCTCTCATTGACCTTAAATGCAAATCATCTACAAATATTTCCCAATATTTAGCCCATAAGTCACATGGATTTGTAACTTCACAGAACATTAGCATTGTTGCAAACATATGCCGTAGTTGGTTTGCAGATGCCCATGTGTTTGCTTCCAAAAGAGCTTCACTCCATTCGTTGTCATCATGAAGAAGACCAAGTGCAATGCAAGCATCCTTAAATGTTGGATACTCAACCCCATCAATAGTTCGCAAATCTTTATAACATGTAGCTCCCCGAACAATATGAAGTAGCATACGAAGGTAATATCGCTCACCAGAGGTAGGATGAGCAAAAGGTAATCTTCCAATCGTATTACCACTTAGCCGCATAGTCCACTTCTTTATTTCACTCTTCCACACCCAAGAACGTGGGAATTCAGCATAAGTCAAATTACGTGCATCTGGGTGTTCCTCATTTGCTTTAAACCATTGAGTGAGCATAGTCTTATCAATAGTAGATCTTGAAATGACATCTTGAGGAATATCATCATCACTAAAGATCAAACTTTGTTGGTCTTCCAAATGGTATTGCAAGCGCTCAACTGCAGGATGTCGTTGTTGCAAATCAAACTCAAAGACCCGCCAACATGCTTCAGAAGATGAAATGTAACGACAGTCTAAATATTGCTTAACTTCATCGACCTGACGAAATTGTTGGGGATGACTAGAAGCATGTTCTGCAACATTATTATCTTCAATCACAATAGTTGCTCTGTCTGGGCCTTTATGAACGTACTTGTATAAGTACTTTATTATTCTAAAATGGCTTACAATCTCAACATTTATATGACAGTCAAATCGCGTCACCAATTCTAGATTGTAAGGGATTACCCATCTATTATCGACCACAATGTTATTAACAACAATCGTGTTGCCATCATTACGTCGACGATATACTGGGTAACCACTACCATCAAAAGTGGTTTCATCACAAAAATCTCTTGGGTATCTTTTTGTGCACTTTCCATCAACCATGCACGGTGCATTTGGATTAAGTACACCGCAAGGGCCATGGATCATGCATCGACCAACTGTTTCATACGCAAGAGGATTTGTCTGCTGGTTAGGAAGTTCAGCACAAACAATAGAATCAATAGCCTCTGCTGAATTTATCTTATGATCACTTGACAATGTAAGAAGAATGTGAGCATGTGGTAGTCCTCGCTTTTGAAATTCAATAACATGAAGATCTATGACAAAGAACATGTGTGGTAAAAAATGCAATTAATTAAGATAGACAATAATAAGATATGATACATTAAGAAAAAACGTGTATGATAAGAAATGCAATTAATTAAGATAGACAATAATAAGATGTGATACACTAAAAGAAGAGAGATGTGTAGAAGATTTATCATATGATCACTTAACAATGTAAGAAGAATGTGAGCATGTGGTAGTCTTCGCTTTTGGAATTCAATAATATGAAAATCTATGACAATCATGTGTGGTAAAAAATGCAATTAATTAAGATAGACAATAATAAGAAGTGATACATTAAGAAAGAACATGTATGGTAAGAAATGCAATTAATTAAGATATAATAAGATGTGATACATTAAAAGAAGAGAGATGTGTAGTAGATTTACCGGCAACTACAGTTCCAAACATCTTTTGAACTTTGAAATCATGAAGTAGTTGTTTTAATTTGATTTTGAAAACTCGAGCAACAATATCAGGCCTATCTTCTGGCCGTTGAGATGGTATCAAAGAAATAGCCATGCCTACTTCAGTCCATTTTGGATTGCAGGTGAAAGTAATAAAAAGATCTGGCGGACCAGCCCATCGGCATATAGCCATAGCATCTTGATAGTTTTGGATGATATTTCGTGGTCCACCAGTGAAAGAGGATGGAAGGATGAAACGTCTTCCAATAGCACCAGGAATACTATCTCCGGCTACAACAGCATCTTGCAATCCTTGGTAAAGTTCAGCGCGCAACGTCTTTTGATTATCTCTTACCCATTTCAAGCGTTGTTCTTCAATAGCTGCATAAGCATCGACAACATATTGTTGGAAAGCACGACCACCTTGTAAAAGTGTTTTGCCTTCTAACTCACGATATTGTAATCTAAATGCATAAAATTCCCTTATGGATACTGTAGTTCGAACGGACCTGGCAGGGACACTTCCTACTCGATAAGGTATTCCTATTCTCCACCCATCTTCACCATAAGGAAACAATAATGGATATTGTAGAGGCATATAGCTTGGATGTATCTCACTAATCCTTTGTAACCTCTGGTCAAAAGTGGAGAGAATAATATCACGATGATTAACATTTTCAAAACCATCTCCAACCATCAAGGCTGCCACTTCATCACTCGTTGGATGCACATATTGCCTCCAATTTCCACCTCTACTTTCAAGAATTCTTATGCGCAAGTCTTGCACTTGATTTATATCAAGTAATTGACGGGCACTTCGATAAACATTGGCATAAGGATTAATCTCATAAAGCATAGACTTTAATCCTTGAATGACCAAAGTGTTAACTTGGCCCACATGAGTGTTGTTCCCCATTGCACAAATTCTATTCTGGGTCTCATTATGTGTATCATGAATATATAGTTGGGCAAATTTTGGCGTGACACCTTGTGGGGGTAATAGCGACCCTATTTTATGATAGTTCCCTCCACTAATTCGAAAAGCATAAGGGCCTCGACCATCCACCACACTCCGATCAATTTTTCCTCCCATTGAGGTAAAAGAAAACATTGCATTATAAGTTCTAATTAGCTCTTTGAACTTTGAACTTCTAATGTCGTGTTTTCCATCAAATAGTTCCTGTAAGAACGGAGGTGTCTGCAATAACAATGGGATATCAACTTTCCCATTTTGGCAACATAGATTAAATTCTGGATTTCTCATGAAACTCCGTGAGGTCCTCTCCTGAACCCACATTCTGGCACCACAATTAAGACATGTAGAAGTAGGTGAACCAAATATCCAACGCTGAGTAAAAATGCGTCGTCTAGTTGTGTTAGTATGAGCGGGAGGTAGTTGTATCCCTATAAAAATTTGTGTAAGAGAAATGAAACGATTATCTAAGTTT
Source organism: Liquidambar formosana (assembly GCA_039720395.1). Taxonomy (NCBI): domain Eukaryota; kingdom Viridiplantae; phylum Streptophyta; class Magnoliopsida; order Saxifragales; family Altingiaceae; genus Liquidambar; species Liquidambar formosana. The sequence continues at coordinate 3,561,017 of CM077834.1, forward strand.
AAAACTACATAGTAAGAGTTCATATTATTACCCTCATCTATTATGGAACCCTCAATTACGTTGGATGCATTCACTAATATAGTTCTTTGTCGTAGTAGTTGCATCCTAGATGGTTGAGGTAATAAATGAGAGGATAACATGGATGGTGTGGATGCTTGAGGCAATTGTGCAACTGAACTTTCACCTAATATTAAGAAGTCAAAGTTAACAAACAAAGGTGACTTCATAACCGATGATTACTATTATTTAAAGTATTAAAACATGTCTTACCAATATAAAGTGACGTTGTGGTCGCATGGTTCTCATCTAAAATGAATGTAAATTCATTATGCCCATTAGAGTGTTGTTGATAGCTCGTTGAAGGGGCATTATGTCCTATGGGCCCTTCACAAACCATCCTAGTTGCACGATGAAGGCCACACAAAGAGTTTGTGGCGTTTGTGGGAAATAAGCCCCTTTTGATTCGTAGGAGTTGCATTCTACGATGTCGAGCTAATAGTTGGGAACACTTCAAACATGAGGATTGGGGAGGATTTGTGATTGAATTTTCACCTAATGTTAAAAAAATTAGGAAGATCTATATGGTAATGTACTTAACATAAAGTGAAGAGTGTGGGTAATGTACCTGATAATATTGGTATAGCCATATTCAATGTAATAGTGTAAACAAATTGACTTGACCTCTACAGTGTCCTATTTGGGAGGGGTAAAATAATAACTATTAGAATTACCATAAATAAAAGTTCATCGGAAAAAACAAACAACACTAAGCACACCAAAGATCACCTTAACAATAGTATAAAAAAAAGGACATAGACGTTCGATAAGATTATTGAAAAAACTAATCAAATAATAGTAATAAGTAACATCAATAGAGAATGTAATTTATCTAACAATTGAACTGTTAAATAACAACTAATTTCACCAAACCAAATTAGAGAATATAATGTAATCCGCATGAATGGACTATCTCAGTTTCCTGTGTGTTTCCTATGCGTCCAAAGATTTAATGTTTGACAATTTCGAATGCTTATAAACCAGAATCGAAATGATAGATTAATCTAAACAAACCTAACCGAAAGAAGACCGAAAGAAGATCACAAATTTAGGAGGGAAAAAAAAATTACAAATTTTACAAATTAGAGAAATAGAAGTGAAAAATGCATGTGCAGAGGAGAAAATTATATTACCACTTCTAAATAATTTTCCTAATGGAAGTTTGAAGCAAACAAATTTATTAATGTGTCTGGTAAAAGTATTGATTTTTTAGAGGGAAAGAAGAATAGAAATAATTTTGAAAAAAAAATTAGCACTGAACAATTTTGAAGTAAAACCTTAAAAATTGAATTGAGTTTTTGTATGTGCGTGAAAGAGAGAGAAGAGAAAATAGAGCATGAGATGGGATGGAAAAAAAGGTAGGAAATGGTGAGAGAGTTGATAATTACCTTCCGAAGGTGCTGTGGTGAAGCCTCTTGTCGATCACATTTGAAACAATAATGGAGAGGATGAAAATGGGAGGAAATGGGGAGGAAATTGGAATTTGAAAATAGGTTTAAGAAGAGGAGACAGAGGGAGAGTGAGGGTGAGAACTTATTCACTGTTTGTGGAGAGTGCGGTAAGGTTATGAATTTCAAAATCTAAAATGGGTTTTGAAATGGGTGTGGCAGGAAAACGTTGTGGCCACGTGTGCTACCTTCCAGATGAAAGGAACATAAAAAATCCTCATTCCACATCCTACTTTCCAAATCAAATAAAAGAAATCATCATTCCACAACAACCTATATCAGAGTAACAGAGGATTAATTGTAAACAATTACCCCACTATAGAATCACTTTCTATTCCTACTCATTGGAAAAGCCAATATAAGGAATTATTTGGTTAACACTCCAAAAGTACTTCAATTGGTCTTAGAGGAAAAAGAGAATAAACATCAATCAATAAATAAATAACAATGGGGAAAAATTATTCATTATGTATAAGAAACTCAAAATATTTGGGAACATAAAACAGCATAATACATCTATTAATGTAAGGCATTCTTTACCTTATACTTTGGAAGTACTTCAATCAAATTAATCTTAGAGGAAAAAGAGTTTCTTTTATTATTCTTTTTCTTAAAAAGGCATACCTTTGAAAAGTCACTACAATATGCAAGGATTTTAATTGAAACATATGATATTTTTCTGAAATATAATATGCCCATCACCATAATCTCAGTAAACACCACCACCTAAAACCATGTCTGAAAAAGCATCAAACGTAGAATTCTCAAACTAAGCTAGTCAATCGATCCCTAACTAAAATACCAAGTATGCATAGAAATCAGTAACACAATTTGCAACTAAAATACTTTTCCAACTAAACTCTAAAAGAATTAGAGAAGAATTAGAGAACAATACATTGGATTCAAATTACCAAAGAATTCTTGTAGGAAGATGTAATTATTGGGATGGATTAAATTATTAATAACGTAAGAGACTGAAGTCGTTAGGCTAACTTTTTTCCTCTTTCTCCATTTTTCTTTTACACAATAAAGCAAGGATTTTAATTGAAACATACGATATTTTTCTACAATATAGTATGCCCATCACCATAATCTCAGTAAACACCACCACCAACACCATGTCTAAAAAAGCAGCAAATGTAGAATTCTCAAACTAAGCTAGTTAATCGATCCCTAAATAAAATATCGAGTATGCATAGAAATCAGTAACACACTTTGCAACTAAAATACTTTTCCAACTAAACTCTAAATGAATTAGAGAACAATACATTGGATTCAAATTACCAAAGAATTCTTGTAGAAAGATGTAATTATTGGGATAGATGAAATAATTAATACCGTAAGAGACTCAAGTCGGTAGGCAGATTTTTTTTCCTCTTTTTCCATTTTTATTTTACACAACAAAGCAAGGATTTTAATTGAAACGAAAGATACTTTTATGAAATATAATATGCCCATCACCATAATCTCAGTAAACACCACCACCAAAACAATGTCTAAAAAAGCATCAAACGTAGAAGTATCAAACTAAGCCAGTTAATCGATCCCTAAATAAAATACCGGGTATGCATAGAAGTCGCAAATCAATTTTTTTTTCATACCTTATGGCGCCGTAGGTGCAACAAAGTCTGAAAATCTTTTTAGTAGAGATCCTGCAATAATATACTCTTCTTTTATCAATAATAATGGAAGAAGGAAGCCCTTAAGAATTGAAATGAATGTAAGTGCTGATATTCACAACAATAAAAACACCAAAATGGAATTTTAAAAATTGATTGAGAAAAAAATAGACAAATTCAAATCTATTGACTCAAAAACTGACATTGAACAACTCAAAAAATCTATTGACTTCTCATATCAATTTTTTTTTCATACCTTATGGCGCTGTAGGTGCAACAAAGTCTGAAAATCTTTTTAGTAGAGATCCTGCAATAATATACTCTTCTTTTATCAATAATAATGGAAGAAGGAAGCCCTTGACAACTGATATGAATGTAAGTGCTGATATTCACAACAATAAAAACACCAAAATGGAATTTTAAAAATTGATTGAGAAAAAAAAGAGAAATTCAAATCAATGTTAGCATGTAACTGACATTCACAGCAATAAAAACTGACATTGAACGACTCAAAAAATCTATTGACCTCTCTTGATATAGCTCAACCAATTTAGGCAACATGTTCAATGAGAAGTAAAAATTGATTGAGAAAAAATAGAGAAATTCAAATCAATGTTAGCATGTAACTGACATTTACAACAATAAAAACCATCATTGAACAACTCAAAAAATCTATTGACCTCTCTTGATATAGCTCAACCAATTTAGGCAACATGTTCAATGATAAGTAAAAATTGATTGAGAAAAAATAGAGAAATTCAAATAAATGTTAGCATGTAGCTGACATTTATAGCAATAAAAACCGACATTGAACAACTCAAAAAATCTATTGACCTCTCTTGATATAGTTCAACCAATTTAGGCAATATGTTCAATGAGAAGAATAAGAACACAAAAATCAACAACTCGAAATATTTATTAAATTTTATTGCTATAACCCAACCAATTTATGCAATATATTGAATGAGTAATCTGAATAATTACATTCTTAGAGACAAAGCATTAGAGTCTAAGAGAACTAATGAAGTTACAATCTACATCAACATGAATTTCTAATTTAAAAAGAAAACACTTATTATAAGAAAAAACACTTCTTCTCTCACCTTATGAGATATCATTAACAATTCCCTTTTCAATATACCTGACAATTGAAATTTTGGAGAAAAAAAAAAAACAGAGCATTAGAGTCTAAATTAGAGTCTAAGAGAACTAATGAAGTTACAATCTACATCAACTTGAATTTCTAATTTAAAAAGAAAACACTTATTATAAGAAAAAACACTTCTTCTCTCACCTTATGACATATCATTAACAAATCTCTTCACTGGTAATTAAAACCCATAACCCACCCAAATCCACCCAAATCTCTCACATTTCCCTTTTCAATATACCTGACAATTGAAATTTTGGAAGCAAAAAAAAAAAAAAAAAAAAAAAAAATTAGACGAAGGTAGCTAAAAAGAAAGTAGCAGAAACCGTAGGTTGAAACCACCCAAATCTCTTCACTGGTAATTGAAACCCATAACCCACCCAAATCCACCCAAATCTCTCACATTTCCCTTTTCAATATACCTGACAATTGAAATTTTGGAAGCAAAAAAAAAAAAAAAAAAGAATTAGACGAAGGTAGCTAAAAAGAAAGTAGCAAAAACCGTAGGTTGAAACCACCCAAATCTCTTCACTGGTAATTGAAACCCATAACCCACCCAAATCTCTTCACTGGGAATTGAAACCCTCAAAAACGAACACATGGATCCCATGAAACTAAGATAAAATGAGAAACCCTACATTGAATATGTCTTCTAACCCACCCAAATCTCTTCACTGATAAACACATGAATCCCACCAAACTCAAAGTGAAAGTGAAAAATGCGAGAGAAAAAATTAAATTTGAACAACTATACCTTGAGTCCATGACACAATAACAGAGGATTCCATTGGCACCGGCAAACAGAGAGAGAGAGAGTATGCGTGTGAGTGAGCGTAAACAGAGAGAGAGAGCGAGAGTGCGTGTGCAAGTGAGAGAGAAGTGGAGTGAAATTTGAAATTTGAATATGGCTTTGAAGAGAAAAGAAGGGAGAAGATGAGAGAGAGGAGGTGTATCGTTCAGAAAAAACAGGGGGGGGCAGACGTGTGGGTGTGCTGTAATGGGAGGGAAAAAAAGAGGGAAAAAAAAGAGAAAAAAAAAAAAAAAAAAAGAGAGGAAAACCAAGAGTTGAGCCACGTAGCCCTTTTGAAATTTGAATATGGCTTTGAAGAGAAAAGAAGGGAGAAGATGAGAGAGAGGAGGTGTATGGTTCAGAGAAAAACAGGGGGGGGCAGACGTGCGGGTGTGCTGTAATGGGAGGGAAAAAAAGAGGGAAAAAAAAGAAAAAAAAAAGAGAGGAAAACCAAGAGTTGAGCCACGTAGCCCTTTACTGTTCACCTACAGTAAAAGAAACCCCCCGGGTTATATTAGAAGGGAAATTGTAAATAAATGTACTCATTCTCAATTTTAGGACCCACTTGGGTGCGTAAAATTATCCTTTTTTATAAACTATTATCATTTAAATTCGCTAATTGCAGATCGATTTAGTCTTTTATAAATGCATGCATGATTCAATTAGCATTCATGAACTGTCTGGTATACTTGAGGGGAAAAAAAAATGCACTCATTTCAAATTCGGTGCAGTTTGGTGAGTAAACATTTGAATTTATGCTATGTTTGGATAATATATTTTTAGATAGAATTTGCTTTTGAGATGAAATTTGTAAAATTTTTATAAGGATTCCTTATAAAAATTTTACAAATTTCATCTCAAAAGCAAATTCTACCTAAAAATTCCTTATCCAAACATAGCTTAATAGAATTTTGAACATAAGCTTTTCGATAAATTTTGAATCAATACAAAATCTCCTATCCTTTATTTTTCTTTTTTAAGCGAGGAGTGGCCAGTGTGTAGTAAGTAGTACTCGTAACTCATAAACACAACAGGGTAAGAAACCCAAGTTGACAAATGACCCCGATTAAATTTCACCAAATTTTGTGGCTTAAATGACTAAGTGAAATAGGAGTATATTTTAATTTTCAAGAGATCCAGATAAGTCAAAATAAGATTTTGGGATTTTTTTTTTCTTCATTTTCGGACAATGAGCAAGAATTTCATTCAATTTATTATTTTTGAGAATTGATGAGGGTAACATCCTTGATCTTCCCTTTATAAAAATGGAGAGATAATCTTTTCTTCTTCCAATTTTTCGATCTTCCCATTCATTACCTGCGGACCCTTCTTCCCCTAATTCTTTCCATTCTACCAATGAATAATCTATAATAATTCGCAAATCCAGATCGGCTAATTGTTCTCGGATAGCACCCGCTCCAGTAGATATTTCTCTATTTCGAAATGTATCGAAGCCTTGGGTAGTAAAAAAAAGTGGAATGCTGTATTTCCAGGATTGGATCTCATATTCGAATGAACCTCGTAATCGTAAGAAAGTAGGTTTTTTAGCTATGGGCCTAGCAAAAGAAAAATTAGGATAGGATCCTATACGATCTCCCCCCTTCAAAATCGGACGTGAAAGTTTCCTCTCATCCGGCTCAAGTAGTTACATCAAATAAAAATAAAGAAAGGGGTTTTCGGCTTTCAAATTCTAGGAAACTCTCCCTCTGTCTCATAAAGATAGATCAAGTTTGATAAAACATGCAATTTAAGAAAAGTCATTATTGTACCAACTTGTCACTTTTTAAACTCTAACTTTCCAAAAGTACTATTTCTTGTTTGGTATTAGGTTTTGTGTTAAAAGTAATTATTGAAACAATTAAGGGTAGTACATGAAAGTTCAAAAAATAATTATTTCACTTTTCAAAGTGGACAAAACATTTTGGAATAAAAAAATTACAAAAATGTCTTAGCTTTATTGGACGAGTAGCACTCAGGCTGTGAGACTGGTGCTTATTTTGTAATGTTACTCATACATAAAATTGACTCGATATAAATTGTAACCTAAGGTTAAGTAAACCTTTTAGAATGGGCTTTAAAGTTAAAATTTTAAATGAGACCATTTTTTTTGGGGGGGGGGGGGGGGGGGGGCTTTTTAATAGATGGGTTTGGAAGGCCTAAGGCGGCCATTTCAATTGTTACCCATTGAGACACCTTTGCTCGATCAAACAAAAGTAAGCACAAGACATCAAGAACAATACGATTTACGTGGCAAAAGCTAGTGCAAAACAACATTGATTAACACTCCATTAAAGCATTTGAAACTTTAAAACACATTACCCATACAAGAACATAGAAAGACACATGAATAAATATGATTGAGAAATACCAAGATTACTCAATAAATTAATCCATGTCCCTTTTAGCTACACGCTTGTGGCACCTGCCTGACCAAATGCCTTTATTAATTGAAATTACATAGACGACTTTCATAAGCTACATGTTCTTCCACAGGGGAGGAGGGGTTATCTAGCTGTTGCCGGCTCCAGTTTCGATTGCGGCGCCATGTCCAGGGTGACCACCGTGACCAGGTTTGCCGTGGTGTTTGTGATGATGCTCGTGCTCTTCACCCTTCTTGTGCTCGTGTTCATGCTCGTGATGCTTCCCATCCTTCTTGCTGTCCGTTTGCACGCTCTCCTCTATAAATAAATAAATAAAAACGGAAAATATCAGTACTATTTTAAAGCTTTTTCGGTTAGCTGTTTAAATCAAGACCAAGAACCCCCCTATCATGCCCCAATAATGCCCCATTACCAATTTTTTCACCCAATACTTATTTTAGTGGAAAATTTATGGCACACACTGCAATTGGGGAGGACCAAGGCCCTTGATTTGCAAGCTGCCTTGCTTGCAATGTCATGCAAGCATGATGATTTTCTAGCTAGGATAATGAGTTGGTCACATGACCAATCTATGGCATTTTGTGTTGTGCAGATCATCGAGATGCATGCGATTAAAACGCTAGTAGAGAAACACATTTTAGCTTCAATATTAAAATTAAAAGAGGATAGAAACTTACGGGTGGTTTGGGTTGTTTCGGCTAGCTCTCGGGCTGAAACCTCGGAGGACATGATGAGAACAACAGCAAATAAGAGGCCAACGAGGAGGAAAGTCTTGGAGTATGCCATTTTTTTTCTTGCAACAAGGAAATGAAAAAGACTTTACTAAGATCTCTGCTGAAGGGATGGATGAGTGAGTGCAATGGGACTCCCCTCCTATTTATAGACTTGTGTGGGTGTGTGTATGAAGAGAGAGAGAGAGAGAGAGAGAGAGAGAGAGAGAGGACCATATAATTATTGAATTCTGGTGATGATGGTGATTTATGTTAAATTTTGGGAGTGCAAGAGTCAAGCCTTGGCCTAGGAGGTGGGACCATATGATTTTGTCTAATTCCACAAAAAAGAAAAGATAGGATTGAATAATGTTGATTGTGTATAGCTATGGTGTAAAAGGTTGAAGATTTGGTCTGAACTAATTCAGTCATCATCTGATGGAGAATTTACTGGGGATGTGGCAAATTGGTTCAATTCGGAACTTTGGATATGTAGGGGTTATCGATCTGTCTAATCAACTACCTCTCTCCTTAATTACTTGGCATATATGCCTGGTTTCAACATGGTTAGGTATTAGAAGGCTCAAGGTTTGCTAATGGAGCAATAAGAGTTCAACTGATATCCAATGGGTACGTGGCACACTGTCCTACCCCTAATGCTACCCATATATGCATCTACCTCCTAGGACCATCTTTCCTATTGCAACTTGCCTTTAATTAAAATTATTAGCTAGCTGCTAGGTTACAACAGTGCACTTTCTTTTTTTTACTTTTTCTTTTTGTGCTGCGATACAGCAGTGCAATTAAATCCCAATCTTACTTGTGTAGCTCATAGCTCATCTCGAATTAATAATTTAAACCGTGAACGTGTAATCCATCTCTCTCTCTCTCTCTCTCTCTCTCTCTCTCTCTCTCACATTAATCCATAGGTTAGCATGCACACAATCCTAGTTAACCGGTCGCACATGTATATATTTTTTTTTTATATTATAAAAATAATAGATATTAAGAATAAAATTTTCTATTGTTTAGAAATTAATTGCATTTAGGCTCACAATCCAAAGCAAAAATAAGAACATGTTCAATATAATTGTTTTAGGACGTCAATAATAGGGCTTGGCAAGAGCGAAAAGGACATTAAGTGATGGGAGAAATCAAATCTGGATTTGGTGATAGTTTGAAAAAAACCATCACTGTGATAGTATGATCCAAGCTGTCCATAAAAGCAATGGATGGTTCGGATCAAAAGTTCAATAAATTGTTGATGTTAGCATTTTTTTGGGTTTTTGATCTAAACCATTCATTACTTTTATGGAAGACTCAAATTACACCATTATGATGATGGTTTTTTTTCAAACCATCAGTGAATCCTTACTTGGGAGAAACCTACTGCATCGTGGGCACTGGGCATTTCCCATTTTCCTCGTCAAAATTAAAGAAAAAATTCACGTAATAGGTGATTGAAATCAGTGTTGAAGTCTTAAAATAAAAAAATAAAATAAAAATAATGTCACAGAGTCTTGAAACAAAATAAAATTAGAATTAGAATTGAAACTAGCAGCCCATGCCAGTAGGCAGCTCATTATCAACCATTGGTGTGAACATGGGGGAAAGGAATACAAAATTACGCGACAGTAATTGAGTGATTTTAGGGACAATTAAAAAAAATTACACACGTGATCATAAAAACTTTTCATGTCGGCAGTTAGTTTTTTTTATTTAATTAACATATATTATTAATAATTGTAGACATACATAGGCATATTGGACTTTGAGCAACTTTTTTTAAAAAAAAAAAATTGCCAAATACTCCCTCCTGGTTAGCTCTCAATATACTTGGATTATCAAGAAAATAAAATCACATTGCAACAATCTTTTTGTAATCGGATGAAATTATTCTCTTTTTTTGTAAGATACCAATAATATGAACAGAAAAAAAATTAAGGGGACAAAAAAATTCAATTTCACAGTACCTTTTTTAAAATTCAGAGCAATGCATGCGTCGCTGCTCACGTCATTGAGTCATTAAAAACAGAGAAAGTGGCCCAATACGTTGGACCTTCACTGGTCACGAGGACACGTTTTGGTCTCTACATTTTTTTTTTTATTTTTTTCCTTCTTCTAATACAAGAGGAAGAAACATGGAGAAGGCAACCCAAAAAAAAAAAAAAAAAACAGAAAAAACCTTGGAGGAACAGCGACACCTCTTGCTCTTGTGGGAGTGTCGTATTTATTGTGCTCCAAAATGCCTTAATAGTGGTTGAATGGTTACGTCCCATCTCACGTCATTCTTATATTTGTCCTGTTTTACATTTCTCTTCAATGGCTATAAGATGGTCCAGGATGAAGCTTGAGGCTGTTGGGATCTGCCAAGTTGACAAATTGGTCATATACTTAAAGAAATTCACATGGATTAATGCCTACAATAAAGGGTAAGTTGATGAAAAATCCCCTTTTGAAGTATGGAGGGTGTCAATAGCTAGATAACTCCTCTTACGTTTTAATTTTGTCAATGTGTTTCTAGTTGAGTTGGAATACAAAATCAATTGTCGATGGTTATCTAATTAGTCATGACACTGGTAAAGGTTCCTACAATTTTGGATAACATGAATCCATATCACGTGCGTAATCACGTGACTAAGTTTCGTTAAATTTCATTATGGCATGACAGTGGAACACATTGAAAAAAATTAAAATACAAAGAAGACACATTGACAAAATTAAAATATAGGAGGATTATCTGCTAATCCTTTATATTTTAGGAGGGTTTTCTGTAATTTATCCTAAATAAATATGGTGTTTATATAAAGAAAAAGAAGCTAGAAGCATATTAGATAGTTAACATTTCATACATGTGATTTCTGGGCCTATATATAATTTTATATATATATGTGCATGTGATTAGGGAGGAATAACATTTATACTATGTCAGCTTTTTTAGGTATCATTGCATTTTGTAAGTGTAAGGGATTAAGAATTGTCAAAAAAATTGCAACCTCGAACACACACACACTATATATATATATAGTCTCCTTATGAGATTAACCTAATATAACTTTAGGTTAGGTCATCTTCCAAAACTCTATCTCTAATTTTTATTTTTCAAAATTAACCGTTAGATTAGATCTATTTTATGTGAAGATCATGCATACCGGAGTCTTGTGCTTTGTGCCTTGTGCCTTGTGCATTGTATCTTCTATCATATTAATTTTTATACTATGAATGTTTAAAAAAAAATATCAATCCAATCGATCTATTCATAATATACCAAATTTCTAAATTTATGTCCCAACATTGGATCTCACAAGACCCAATGAATTTGTTTTTAGATTAGTTATTTTTTCATTGGGCTTCTTCCAAAACTCTTGAACATAAAAAGATCCAACAACTCAATAGTGTGAGTCGTCTAACATAGGTCATTAGAGAATTAATTTGGGTTCAAACTTCGATAAAAGTAAAACTTAGATATTTCTAATGGTAAATATATATATATAAATAAAAGAATCGTAAAAAAAATTTACATCCCTTGGTCTTTTTTTTTTTCTTTTGATATCAGGAGGTTCCAGATGCTTTGTACCTGACTAATCTCCTGGGCATATGTAATTCCCCCGTCCCATATCCACCAGGCAATAGCATTTGAATTTTTTATTTTTCTTCAAGTAATTTTTGCTTAATAAGAATAAAAAGAGAAAGAAACGTGAGGGAAATGATGCATATATATATATATATATATATATATATATATATATATATATACTAGATATAGCACACGTGCGTTGCACATGAATATTTTTAAATAATATTAGTTATACAAAATAATAAATACCTAAACATTTTATATTTTTTTCATAAATATTTTTAAAGATAAACATTTTATATTTTTTTATATTTTATATTTTATATTTTTATATTTTATATCTTAAGGTATGTGTTTTAGAATTATAGTTTCCATATTTCTATATATTTCTATTTATCATATAAGAATTATAGTTTCCGTTTCCTTTGAATTCCTATTTGTGTTTCATATATTAAGGTATGTGTTTTAGAATTATAGTTTCCATATTGCTATATTTCCTATATATGCAGAAGGGTGGGTAATTGTGTATTTAAATATTAAAATAAGGATATATTAGTTAATCAAAAGTTTTTCTTACATTTATCTTTTTATAGGTAGTATAAATATATACACACACTCATCTTACATTACCAAAAAAACTAAAAAAACACTCATCCAAGTAAGAAATAGATTTTTGCGGAGCAGAGTTTGGTGAAACAGCTCATGTAGGGTACACTTTTGTCGCATGTAAGTCCTGATTTGGTAAATACATTAATGACTTTATAAAGCATGCCTGTGTGGGAAATCAAAAGCTTCAGATTCTCATAGCCGCAAAGTGGGAAAGCAAAGAAGATGAGTATCCCAAATGGATATGAAAAAACAAAAGTATGGTATCAACTGCGGACGTCATGGCTGACGCTGGATTGAATGACTGTCAATATCATTCCCCAAGATATGATAATGAACCGTGCATGTGAATTGTGTTCCGTGGACAGCAATGCAGCAATGCTGATTGTGCTCTATCTCTATCTCTCTTACACAGATTTGATCTTTAGCCAAAAGCTTAATAGAAAGATATCAAACCTGCCTGTCTCAAGGAAAGATATTCAACTAAAATCCAGGAAACCCCCCACCAAAAATATATCAAACCGGCCTACCCCACCCCTCGAGTGGCTCTAGGTCACTCCTAAAAGGATTTGATGGTTAGTAGGTCCTGGGTTCCATGCTTTGAAAATTGAAATACATACCGGGAGCTGATATTACGACCCCAAAATTTTATTCGTATATCCCATTAAGTTTGAATTTTTTTTTTTTAAAGGTTTAAGAAAAATATATATATATATATATATATATATATATATATTTTGAAAATTGGCCACGTTGTCGATTAGAAAACGTCATTTTGAACAACTTTGTAAAAAAAAGTTATTTCAAAATAAGTCATTTAAGTAGATTTTCTAGGCATTTACCATCTATGTTTAATTTTTTGCATGCCATAAAATCAACTTAAATTATAGATTTTAGAAAAACTTTTTTCTGTAAAGTTTTTCAAAATGATGTTTTCTAATAAACTACGTGAAAACTTTTCATAAAAACATTTTATATATTTCTAAAATTTTTAAAAATCAAAATTAAGAGATTATACAAATAAAGTTTTGGGGTTACAATAACCGGACCCATACCCACATTGTTCTAAATTATTGTTAGGATACAGCCCAGTTCCCCTCGTTAAGCCATTGGTGGGATGCTCACTTTGACTATGATTGGGTCGGTAGGGTGAAATGGGCCTACTTGTAACAATTCGCGAGTTGGGGCTTGCTCCTCCCAGGGTTACCATATGGGTTTCCTCCTTCTACCCTTTTTGTTTTTCCAAAAGAGAAAAAGATCCAAGGAAAAAGGGGTGTTAATGGTTTTGGTTAAAACCGAGAACCAAATCAAACCAAACCAAATCGGGCGGTTTGATTTGATTATTTTGTCATTAGGTTTGGTTATGGTTTTAATTTTAGAAAACCGAACTCAATTGGTTTGGTTTTGGTTTTCAGTGTTAAAAAACCAAATCAAACCGAAAAAACCGAAAAATATAATATATATATATATATAAACTTAAAGTTTGTAAATTCCCAATTCTAATAAGGGTAACTGAAGATAGTGGAGAAAGATAATTGAAGAAAGGAGGATGGTGGAAAGACGTTTGGAATGGGCTTGTTCTTGTTGATTTTAAGTTTCTTATTGTTTTTCCTTTTTTAGATTGGCATATATTAAACTAGCTATTAATGTTGTGTGTATTAATGTTGTGTGTGATATTGACATATTGATATATGACAATATGTTTCTATTTTGACACAATGTTTGTTTTTTTTAGTTGCTAATGTGATGCTTTTATTAAAAATGTTTTTATTTGAAGTTTGGCATGTCATTTTTTTTCATTTTCAATTATTTGTTGTTACTTGATAGGTTAAAACCGAAACCGAACTGAACCAAACCGAAATATAATGGTTTGGTTTGGTTTGATTTTTTGGTAGTATGGTTTGATTTGAAATCTCCCCTAAAACTGAACCAAACCGAACCATTAACACCCCTAAATACTATGGGTTCCATACATCCACTTGTCTAATGGATGACATGGAAATGACCAATTAGTTATATATAAAAAATTGAGTCTCATTTGTATTGAATTCAAAGAAAAACAGTGTAAGTCACACCAAGAGATGGATCAAATTGGTGGATGTAGCACAGCCCTCTTAGCTAAAAGGTCAACAAAGACGTCAAACCCATCATAGCAAAAATTTAGATGGACTCTTGTTAGCATCTAAGCCCACTAGATAGTGGGTCCTTGTTACCAGTCCCTCTTAGGCACAAAGTATTGGATTCAACTACTTACTTCAAGTCCAGTCGGTAGATCCTTGGAGATTGGGCCTTAAAACGTTTTTGGGCCATGGACATGGCCAGTTTTCATATTGGTGAGAAATCATCTACTGTACTCACTACTCAGGCCGTAAACCAATAACGCAAGCTGCCAAGGCATCATCGATCAAAGGCGAAGGCGAAACCAAAACGACGAGCTTCTGGCTCCACGGAGAAGCGTCGCAGATCGTCGGAGGTTATCTCTCTCTTAATCTTTGTTTGGCATCCGAGAAAACGCTGGAAAGGAAAAGAAAATAATGAGTCTTTTGACTGGAACCTTTTTTGTTTTCGTCGGTTCCAACTTCGTGGTGATCATTTTTATTTTCCTGCATTTTCTCGGCCAACAAACGGAGCTTTTAGGGTTTACGTTTTGGATCACTGTAGAATTCTATGGCCTAGAGCACGATCTTGCATTTGTTTGAATTTCTGAATTTGAACTGTTTATTCACAGAAATTTCTTGGATTTCAGATCTTCGGTCAGTGAGATTCAACACGGAGATGGGGTTTTTGGTGACAACCCTAATTTTCATAGTGACGGGAATCATTGCGTCCCTTTGTACCAGAATCTGCTGCAACAAAGGACCTTCTACTAATTTGTATGCTCTCTCTCTCTCTATATATACGCACGTATATGTGTGCCCTAGTATTTGAATTGTGGCAGCTGAATTAATTGAATTACTGCCGTGATCTGAAAGTTCAGTTATTCCTATATAGATTTGGGTTTTCTAGCATTGGCGAATGGGTTAGACAAACGGAAGCTTAGGCTGTGTTTGGATGAGGAATTTGGAAAAAGAAAATCTGTAGAATTTTGAAATGACAGGAATTTCAGAGTTGATAATTCATAACTGTCAGAATCGTATTCCTTGTTTGGTTGAAATTTTTAAAAATAGGAATTTTTTTCAATAGAATTTCGCAATTACATTGATGGGCGCTGGCGGTGGGTCATGGGAGTTGCACCTTCGATAAGAAAAGACTTCCTTTTGAGTACATTTAGGATTACCACTTTGCACCCGTCATAGTATTAATTTCACTTGAAATATCAACTCAACTTACAAATAAGTAAAGAAATAAATTTGTCTGGGATTGGCTAAAAAAGGTGCTGTTTAGTCATCTGTTCCATCTGAGGCTATATGTTCTGATAAATTATACTTCGTAGTCAATTACGGAGTACTTTGTTTCTGACAAACTAAATCCATGTCATTATTGCTCGTCCTCTTTATTTTTGACGCTTTGTACATATGCAGTCCTTGATTTCATTGTACATGAAGAAACACTCCCTTTCTATTTCTTGTTGTTTTCCAAATTGGTGCTACCTTCAACTTCTCCTGAATGCATTTATTTGTTATTTTAGTGTTTCATTTCCTGCTGTTTGTCCATGTCAACATCCTCATTTCGACAATGTTCAATCTTTATTTTATTTTTTACATTTTTCTTGAGCCATAGGATTTCCTTAGTCAGGCTTTTTAGGGGATTTTGTATATATTTTCCCTAATGTTTTTTGGCTATAGTCATTGCTGCCATTGAAAATGAATATGGCTGCCAGCAGAAGGGAGAGTAGGAATTATTTGTTAAAACTCTGCGAGTGTTAAGGTGCTATTGCAATTCTGGATTTTTTTAATCTATGTCAACTCAATCAGCCAGATCTTGCAGAAGAGATCCTTTACAGATTCATTTCTGAGTGTTTGCAGTGCCTTCTCGCTGATAAAATATGTTTATTTGTTTTAAAAAATGCATGTCCATCAAACAGATGCTAATGCATGTTATTGTTAATGATTAGTGTTATCATGGAAAACCATGGTTCAAAGTTTGATAGGGATTTGGTATAGATGATCATGGCACCTCTAGATTTAGTTAATTCATTCAACTAGCTATTAAGGAACATATCTTATATATAAAATCATATCAAGCCAACCTCATTATAGTTGGATGGCACCATGAATTACTAAACTACCAAAATTAGATTAGTCTAATTTTCCAACTCATGCCACACTTTTTTGCATGAAAGCTGCTACCCATCAGATTCCTACTATAATTGTTTTAAACTGCCTAATGGATAACTGAAGTGAAAAGAGGGATAAAGTGAGGTAAGGGCCATGTGCACAGTGCGTGTGACCCTCTGTAGTATACACTAGAGGGAGCGTGCACTTTACCTTACTCTGCCCCCTCTTTTCTCTTTAGTTACCTGTTATTTAGCTCATGGTAGATTGTAGAGAGTTTAATGGGTAATCGGTTTCATCATGGTACATATTGGATAAGTTTCCAAAATTTGATTTTTTATTAAGTTACTATTTTGCCTTTGAAACTTCAATTTAGATGTAGTTGTCATGGGTTTTTTGGTAATTCAAAGTTTCCATTCTCCAAAGGATTGGCTTAATATAATAGTATAGTTTTGTTTTTCCTTCACGGTCACTTTAGATTAGAGCTGCTGTAGGATCATCTTATCTTCTTGTCATTTACAAATGGCTAATCTGTATTTTGTGATGCAGGTTCCACCTAACATTGGTTATTACTGCAACAGTTTGCTGTTGGATGATGTAAGTTCATGTCTGATTTTCTTTTTCTTTATTTCTCGAATAATCACTGGATTATGGAACATTTGAGATCTCTAAAAACTGATTTTATATGTCAGACTTATATATTCTTCCTTGGGCTTCTTTGGGCCCTAGCGTATGTTTTCTTGTGCTCAAGTCACTCTTCATGCATCTATAGATTAGGATAAACAAGTGAAATTCAAGACCATATGAAATAAATCCAGGTGTTGAATGTGTATTGGGGACTGAAACCTCCTGATTTTTTCTTGGCTCCATGATGGTGTGTTTAGGTGAATGGAAGACTGTATTCTTCTTTTTTAAACTACATCAATCCTGTCAGATATTTTCCTCTATAGTATATGCTAGGTTGAACCGGTGGATTTGCAAGAGCAGACTCCTGAATGCTTGAGTACAAGACATACCAGTTTGTTCCCTTTATACAGCATCAATATTGATGTCCATGAATAGCATAGAATGTAACTGGGAAGATGAAAAGAAAAAGAGAAGGAATATGTGAGTCTAACTTGTTGACTCGGGTCCTTCACACCCCAAAGTTACCAAAGAGGATAATTGTTGAGATTCAGCTCCTCCTGAATCATTGTAATTGTGAAACTGCTCTCCCAACAAGGTGTTGCAAATCATGGTATAGAGGAGCACTGCTGTAATTTCTCTGAAAGGGCGAAAGTGCGAAACAACTACTCTCAGTTTTTCTGAAGTGAATGAAGGTGCTCCTATGTACCTTGGTATGCTGCAATTGGTGTTAGTTTGGGGATTGCCTCAATTGTTGAAATTATGACTCTAGAGGAAGAGGTTGTTTTTCTTGAAGATAAAGTTCTAAATTGCTTACTAAAGGACTCAATTTTGTTTGTCATTTCAACTTTGACACTGGCTAAATGGCTGATGACTATATAGTGTTTAGGTGCCTATATTGTTGAACTGGATATATTTTTGCTGTAATCAGGAGCTAAATCAGAAGTTTATGCATATAGCAGCTTGAACTGCACAATTTTTTTTTGAAGTCAATTTTAAATGACTCAGATTCATTTTCTTTTTCTTTTTTCGTTCAATGATGATATGGTAAACAAACATGTTATTGTGTTTATCACCATGGTATTTTGTTTCCTTACAATCAGAGTCACTGTATTGTTCTTTTGCTTTATCAGGTGGGCAATTGTATATCTTGCACAGATGAAACCACTCATAGTGCCAATTCTGAGTGAAGGGGAGTGAGGTTGTTTTTGAAGGAATACGTACAACCCTCTTGGTAAACCGGTAAACCGACATTATGGATTGGTCACTGAAGATTATCTGATTTCAGGTCTAATGGATCATAGATTCCTCATGTTGGATTTGTATGTAATCTTATTGGATCATAGGACATTAAATTGATTCTACACTTGTGTGACTCTTTACTTGCTTTATAACAGTTGTTTCTTTATCTCTCATTCAATAGTGAAAATTCAGTGGGTGATGATGGGAATATTAATTTGTAATCTGGATGAAATAAGTGTTGGTAAATATAGTCTCTCGTTTTATCAAACAATTCCTCTTATTTTGACTGAAAATGTGAAAGAATAAGGTGCGGGTAGGGATGGCAATGGGTCGGGTCGGATGCGGGTCGGCACTACCCCATACCCGACCCGACCTTTAATTTCTTATACCCATGCCCGACCCGATACCCGATGGGTATGAACAATTAACCCCCATCCCCGATCCACTGTTTTATTGGACTACCCATGCCCGACCCGCCCATACCCGACCGCCCTGTTGTGAGGATTTTTTTCCCCCAAATTCCATTTTTTTTGTTACTTACACCTATTACATGTTATTCATATAATCATATACCAAGCTTATAAATGTTTTTAGCACCTAATTAATATGATCTTGTTCAAATAAAATCATACCTAATATGATCACACAAATATTATACACAAACATAAAGATTAAAAAACAATAAAAATACATAATGAGCCTTCGAATGGACTCCATAAGCCTATATCAAGATAGGTTTAAGTAGGTATTTATATTTTATTGTAAAAAATATATATATTTTGTAAATATATCGGGTCGGGTTGGGTCTTCGGGTTTTTTCTTGTTGGGGTCCATACCCGACCCGTACCCGAAATTTTTTAAAAATTTATACCCATACCCGACCCGATACCCGAAAAAAAATAAAAAATACCCGCCCATTCGGGTATGGATCGAGTCGGGACCCTATGGATCGGGGCGAAATTGCCATCCCTAGGTGCGGGTTCACTTTGTGCGTTGCTCCTCTTTCGTGTTTTGCTTATGATTATGTATTCCTCTAATTTGAATAGCTTAATTTAAGCTTGGCTCTTTGTGGGATTGTTTCCCTTAAAAAAATTTTAAAAATAAAAATAAAAATGGAGAGAGAGAGGCATCCATGGCAGCTTGGCTGAATTTCTTCCTTTTAGGCTTGGTGAAATGGAGGCACCATAGCTTGATTCATATTTTGATTTGAAACCCTGTGGAAAATTTCTCCATTCGTCTACTGCTATACCCACCCGGGTTTAGGCCCAAGCCGGTTGTCATGGTAATTTGCTCATACAATTCCCAAATTGGGCTTTAAGACTGATTCTAGCCCGAGTTTGACTTGAATGCGATTGGTGTGATCCGACCCGCAAATTGTATGGTTACAACAGAATATAATGTGTTATGGCTTTGATTTATAATGCACTACATTTTCCTGTTAGTTTTCTGTGTGGAATTATGATTTGTGCTGTTGTTGGCTGAGAGGGAATCAATGGTAGATGATTGTGGGCGTGGGTTTGAACTTTGAAAGCAATGTGAATGAAGAAGTCCTACAAGTCGGGGTGGAAATTGTTGGGTCTTAGTCTTGTGCTTGCTAGTCATTTGCAACACACTGCTTTTTCTGGAACACGCGTGCCACATGAAGAGTCTTTGACGGGTATTACAAGCATTCTCTTGCTTCTCTCTCGGGTCTAAAACTAAAGCACCTTTAATGTGTGTATTAGACAGGGTGGAAATTGTTGGGTCTTAGTCTTGTGCTTGCTAGTCATTTGCAACACACTGCTTTTTCTGGAACACGCGTGCCACGTGAAGAGTCTTTGACGGGTATTACAAGCATTCTCTAGCTTCTCTCTCGGGTCTAAAACTGAAGCACCTTTGATGTGTGAATTAGACAGGAAAAGAAATCAAAAGCCATCACCTTTAACGTGTGGAATATGAAAAGGAAAATAAAAGATGGAGAAAAGAGAAAAACTAAAGCACCTTTAATTGTGTGAATATGAAATGAAAGGGAAAACAAAAGATGAAGAGAAGAAAAAGTAGAGTAAAAGACAAACTATTATTAGCGCATTTTTACATTGTATCAAAGTGTAAAGTTGGTCATACATTCAGACTAGTTTTTGTCAATCAATGGATATCTCAACTGGACGACTGTATATAGATCCAACGGTGAACGGTGTAAACTGAAGGCAAATAATAGATTTGTTGCAAACTGAAACAATCGCACTTCTCTACTATTAGTTTGATGGGGCCAAACCATTAGGTAGACTTGGAATTTTCCATTGACTTGGCAGTATATATATAGTATCCATATTCACGTAACCTCCTGCCTCAACAATCATAATTATTCATTTCTTTAGATTTTTTTTTGGCAACTCTTGAAGGAAAGATGGGATGGTTTAAGTGCCTCTGCTTCCTACTCTTTCTCTCGCATTCTGATCAAGTTAATTGTTCACCCTCTTTATCTTCAAATTCCTCTTCTACTACCCAATTATGCCGTTATGAGGAGAGCGTTGCTCTTCTCCAATTCAAGAGCACCTTTTCCTTTGATAGTCCTGCTTCTTCTAATCTTTGTGACGAATCTTATCCAAAGATGGTGTCTTGGAATGTGGGTAATGATTGCTGCTCGTGGGATGGTGTCACGTGCGATAGGATGACGGGCCACGTGATTGGCCTGGACCTCAGTTGCAGTTGGCTTAATGGCACCATCCATTCCAACAGTAGCCTCTTTCTTCTTTCTCACCTCCAATGGCTCGACCTTGCTCACAATCACTTCCATGATTCCCCAATTTCGTATAAGTTCGGTGGGTTTGCGAGTTTGACGCATCTCAACCTCTCTTTCTCTGTATTTTCAGGCCTTATTCCATCAGAAATCTCCCACTTGTCTAAATTAGTTTCACTTGATCTCTCTCGGAATGGGGATTGTCAACTAGAAACACGAAGTCTAAAAAGACTTGCTCAAAACCTAACCCAGTTAACAGAACTTTTTCTCACACAAGTGAACATGTCTTTGGTTGAACCTAGTTCCTTGTTGAATTTGTCTTCTTCTTTGACATCTCTCGATCTGGGTAAATGTGGATTGCATGGGGAACTCCCAGATAACATTTTCCGCCAACCAAACCTACAGGTGCTCAGGTTAAACAGAAACTCTGATCTCTCTGGTTATTTTCCAAATATCAACTGGAGTAACTCCCTCAAAATTTTGGATCTCTCTTACACAAGTTTTTCAGGAGAAGTACTTGATTCGATCGGCCATATAAAGTCTTTGAATTATTTGGATTTGTCGGGCATGAATTTCCCAGGACAAGTACTCAATTCGATTGGCAATCTGAAGTCTCTGAATTATTTGGATCTCTCAGGCATGAATTTCTTCGGAGAAGTACCCGATTCGATCGGCAATCTGAAGTCTTTGAATTATTTGAACCTCTCAGGCATCTCGAGCACGAATTTCTCAGGAAAAGTTCCCGATTCGATTGGCAATCTAAAGTCCTTGAATTATTTGGACATCTCGGGCACAAATTTCTCAGGAAAAGTACCTGATGCAATTGGCAATCTGAAGTCCTTGAATTATTTGGACCTCTCGGCCACAAATTTTTCAGGAGAAGTACCTAATTCAATCAGCAATCTAAATTCCTTGAATTATTTGGATCTTTCTAGTTGCAGATTTGCTGGGTCTATTCCAACATCACTTGGGAACCTTACACAAATCACTCATTTGGACCTCTCTTCTAACCATTTCATTGGTGAGATTCCATCATCACTGTCAAACCTTGGGCAACTCACTCATTTAGACCTCTCACACAACAAATTTAGTCTGGTCCAATTCTCTATCGTCAACATGACACGACTTGTTAGCATAGACCTTTCAAATAATCAACTAGCGGGCCCCATTCCTTCCCAAGTTCTTCCAAATAGCAAGCTAGCCGAGTCCGTCCCTTCCCAAGTACTTCCGAATTTGAAATATCTGGACTTATCTCATAACTCACTCAACGGGACAATTCCATCTTGGGTTTTTATTGCACCATCATTGTTACGATTAGACCTCAGTCATAACCATCTCACTGGTCAAATCCATGAATTCCAGTACATTTCATTAGAGGAAATCAATTTAGATGATAATGAGCTACAAGGTCCCATTCCGAGGTCAGTTTTTCAACTCGTGAACCTCACTTATCTCTCATTCTCATCAAATAATTTAAGTGGGACTGTGGAGGCATACAAGTTTGTAAACCTCAAAAATCTAGGAAGCCTCGATCTTTCAAATAACAATCTATCATGGAGCACCAACAACAATATCAACTTTACCTTGCCCAAATTTACTAGATTGACATTATCATCCTGCAACTTGAGTCAATTCCCAAATTTCTTAATAGCCCTTGAGAATTTGCAAGTGCTAGACCTTTCCAACAACAAAATTCATGGCGAGTTTCCAAATTGGGTGTGGGACACAGGGAATGATTCATTGTATGATCTGAATCTTTCTTCCAACTTGTTGACAGGTGTAGTGCAACTTCCATGGAAAAATCTTCAGTATATTGACCTTGATTCCAACTTGCTTCAAGGACCACTTCTAATCCCACCGCTTTCCACGATTTACTTTTCAATCTCAAACAACAAATTGACTGGAAAGATCCCTTCTTCAATTTGCAATGTGAGTTCCCTAGATAGTCTCGATTTGTCTAATAATAGCTTTAGTGGCATAATTCCACAATGTTTGGGAAACTTCAGCAGTGATCTTTCAGTGTTGGATCTACGGATGAATAGCTTTCATGGCACCATCCCTGAAACGTTTGCAATGGGCAATGACTTGAGAAATCTAAACTTTAATGGCAATCAATTGGAAGGACCATTGCCACAGTCTTTAATCAATTGTAGAAACTTGGAAGTCTTGGATGTTGGAAACAACAAGATACATGATACATTCCCTAGTTGGTTGGATAGTCTTCCAAATCTACATGTTCTTGTCTTGCGTTCAAATAGATTCCACGGTCTTATAGGCAATTCCACGACTGAGATTCCCTTCCCCAAGTTGCGGATTTTCGACCTCTCTCACAATAAGTTCACTGGCCTCTTGCCGATGAAATACTTGAAGAATTTGAAAGCTATGATCAATATTGATGAGGGAAAAACTCAACTGAGTTACATGGGGCAAGCCTATTGTCAAGATTCGGTGATGGTAACAATGAAAGGAGTGGAAATTGAATTAGTGAAAATCCAAACCATCTTCACAACTATTGATTTGTCCAACAATAAATTCCGAGGAGAGATTCCAAAGTTCATTGGAAATCTTATTTCACTTCGAGTGCTCAACTTTTCACATAATAGCCTTATAGGACAAATTCCACCATCACTAGCGAACTTAACGCTGCTTGAATCGTTAGACCTCTCTTCCAATAAGCTTGATGGCACAATTCCTCCCCAATTGACAGATTTGACATTCCTTGCAGTCTTAAACCTTTCGCATAACGATTTGGTGGGACTAATACCTCAAGGGAAACAGTTTGCTACATTTGAAAACAATTCTTACATTGGAAACTCGGGGTTGTGTGGATTTCCGTTGTCGAGGAAATGTGGTAATGATGAGGCAACACAGCCACCAGGCCCAACACCTTTGATTGAAAAAGAAGACAATTCTGAGTTTTATGGTGGATTTGAATGGAAAGCGGTGGCGATGGGGTATGGAAGCAGAACAATATTTGGCTTGATTATGGGCTTTCTTATGTTCTTAACTGGAAAACCTGAATGGTTTGTGAGACTTGTTGAAGGAGGACGACACAAAAAGGTGAAAAAATCGAACAAGAGTGCTCATAGTCGTGGAGGAAGAAGAAATTAGTAGATTGATGGCTTCCTTAGGTAAGTGATGCAAATGCTTTAATTTTGGTATTCTAAGGTCGCATTTGAATTTGTGATAATCTTTATACTTGTAGCCTTGTAGGTATGTTTTAGTGTTTTTAAACATCTATCATACTAGATAATTGGGCTGCTAGAACAACCAATTAGTCTTGGTCCCAGTATTTTAAAGCCGTCCGTTGTTTTTTTTTTTTTTTTTTTTTTCATGTGCGAACAAAAATTATGGATTCTTTCCGTTCGTTGTTTGGGGGTGGGGTAGAAATCTATTATTTAGGTTATTATTGCATTTATATTATTCATGTGCATTGTTCTTTTCTTTTCTTTTTTGTGCCTTTAATTTTTATTGTGCTAATTAGTAAGTCTCATCTTTCTTTTTTTTTTTTTTTTTTTTTTTTTTTTTTTTTTGTAAATGTTGTGTTTTATGCATCATCAAATTGGACTAGAAGAATAATACTCCTAACTTGGAGTGAAATAAGGAGGCTGGGGCGACAACACTCGCACTGTGGCAACGCTGTGTTTCAATTCAGCCATTCTATTTTAGTTTTCAGAAGCAAGTCAAAGAAGAAGTTGCAGTACTCTTGTTTTTCAACCGGATAATATTGTTGGGATGCCATATTTACCAGATTCCTTCCCACCGCCAGTCCCATGCAGCAAGTCATAACAGCATGTAGAGGAAGAGGAACATGCTACATATCATGTATTCATGTGGATCGACCCACCAACAAGTTAATGTATTTCTCTCAAGGTTTCTGTTTTTGTTGTTGCTAAGCTCACAGATTTCCACTACAATTGAAAAGCAATACATTTCCATATTTATAGCGGCGCACTTGATCAGGCAGCTTTGGATGCGACAGGGTATTTTTTAAAAACGTCCAAAAATCCATGTCATTGGGGAACGAAATTAAGTATAAAATATAGGGATGAATAGCACAACATTAGCACTGCTCATCAGTTTAAATGTGTCAATATAACTTCTAAAGGATTAATGAAAAAATGGGAAAGCCCTACAGAGCATCTGGAGGTTCATTTCGACTTTAACATTTCCTATGGCTTGTTAGGCATAATCGCTTGCCAATTTTATTTTTTATGTTTTATTTTTATTTTGTAAAATGGAGTTATGGAGTAAGAGCCTATTTGGTTGTCTAATTTGAAATTAAACAATTCAAAAAATTTTACATAGGGTTCAAGGTATGAATCTATTACCTTGAATTAGAATATTTTAAAATGTTGGAATTATCATATTGTTAATGTTGTAGAATTAATTTTAAGGAATTCATGAAATGCCACTATTTTGAATTTTCACTCTTATTTGTGATAATAACCATCATTTTCTTGAATTTGTTATTTCAAGATGATGGATTTAATGCTATATAAAATTTCTTGAATTATTTAATTTCGAATTAAATAACCAAATAGGCCCTAAGAGTTTTGTTCACTTTGTGCATTGCTCCTCTTTTGTGTTTTGCTTATGATTATGTATTCCTCTAATTTGAATAGCTTAATTTAAGCTTGGCTATTTGAGGGATTGTTCCCCTTAAAAAATAAAAATAAAAATGGAGAGAGAGAGGTATCAATGGCAGCTTGGCTGAATTTCTTCCTTTAGGCTTGGTGAAATGGAGGCACCAT
This sequence comes from Liquidambar formosana, assembly GCA_039720395.1. Taxonomy (NCBI): domain Eukaryota; kingdom Viridiplantae; phylum Streptophyta; class Magnoliopsida; order Saxifragales; family Altingiaceae; genus Liquidambar; species Liquidambar formosana. The sequence goes on from CM077834.1 coordinate 3,586,908, forward strand.
AGCTTGATTCATATTTTGATTTGAAACCCTGTGGAAAATTTCTCCATTCGTCTTCTGCTATTCCCACCCGGGTTTAGGCCCAAGCCGGTTGTCATGGTAATTTGCTCATACAATTCCCAAATTGGGCTTTAAGACTGATTCTAGCCCGAGTTTGACTTGAATGCGATTGGTGTAATTCGACCCGCAAATTGTATGGTTACAACAGAATATAATGTATTATGGCTTTGATTTATAATGCACTACATTTTCCTGTTAGTTTTCTGTGTGGAATTATGATTTGTGCTGTTGTTGGCTGAGAGGGGATCAATGGTAGATGATTGTAGGCGTGGGTTTGAACTTTGAAAGCAATGTGAATGAAGAAGTCCTACAAGTCGGGGTGGAAATTGTTGGGTCTTAGTCTTGTGCTTGCTAGTCATTTGCAACACACTTCTTTTTCTGGAACACGCGTGCCACATGAAGAGTCTTTGACGGGTATTACAAGCATTCTCTAGCTTCTCTCTCGGGTCTAAAACTAAAGCACCTTTAATGTGTGAATTAGACAGGGTGGAAATTGTTGGGTCTTAGTCTTGTGCTTGCTAGTCGTCATTTGCAACATACTGCTTTTTCTGGAACACGCGTGCCACGTGAAGAGTCTTTGACGGGTATTACAAGCATTCTCTGGCTTCTTTCTCGGGTCTAAAACTAAAGCACCTTTGATGTGTGAATTAGAGAGGAAAACGGTGAGCGTTGCCCTTCCCCAATTCATGAACACCTTTTCCTTCATTAGTTTTGCTTCTTCTGGTTATTGTGATGATCGAATAGTATCCAAAGATGGTAGATATGTCAATGGATGGGATTTTGATCCGAATCCGATCAAAAAATTAGGATATTGTAAGAGAATTGTGATCCAATAATTCGTTAATAATTTAAATTCGATAAGACGTTACTTAACAAATCAAATATGGATATTGCTTACGATGAATTAAATAATATATTAGATTGTATATTTTATTATTTATTAGTTTACCACATGATTTATGGTTATTATGAACATTATATATTAAACATGTTTAAATTTATTCTCAAATTTAAAATATATTTCTTATGATCATAAAATTTTTAAATAAGTTCAATTTTTTTCCTAAAATTCATGCCAATTTTTTGTTAACTATACATTTTGTAAGATTATCGGATTTGATCGGATTTTCAGTTGAGCATTCAAAAATAAAAAATTCAGATATAGATTTGTATTTTATAGGTCCATTGGATTATCGGATTAGATCGGATCGGATTCGGATATACCATCATTGGATCAAATCCGACCCAGGTCTAAAAGATGGTGTCTTGGAATGTGAGTAATAATTTCTGTTCATGGGATGGTGTCACATGCGAGGAGAGAGAGAGAGAGAGAGAGAGAGTACAAACAAAACAAGAGAAAAAAAAGAAAAAGAGGAAAAGGGGCGCCGGGGGGGGGGGGGTAGCATGAAGCAACTCTTAGAAATTGTCAAAAATAAGAGAAGTCAATCACCCTACCCACAACCCACCCCCCCCGGGGCGGGCCCCGCGGCAGAGGGCTTTTCGAGTCTATCATGATTTGGTAAATGAACACGTTCTTGTGTTTCCTCACACTCATGGTCACTTGTTTCAACAAAATTTAATGTATTATGGATTAATCAGTCATGATATTTTTCTTTGTGAGAGAATGGTTTATGCAGTTGGCTTAATAAACATTCAAAGAAGCTTCAACATTTTACATAGTAATTTAATGAAACGAATTCAGGTTGGATTTTTTATTTTGGAAAATGCTATTTGTCCAAAAAAAATTTCCCAAATACAAAATGCCACATAATGTTACAATAATAACAACCCACAAATTTGAATTGGAACAATGAGATCCAATACCAAGATGTCACCTTATTTGGGATCTTGAATTTGAGAAAAAATTTTGGTATATGTGATATTGATTTTTTTTTTCTTTTTTTGGTAATAAGGAAATTTTCATTGATCAAAAGAGGAAAGAAATGGCCAAAAAAATGGAGCTTTGCTCGAAAGGAAATCCTGGACCTGCAGTTGGTAGTGGGGGAATTTTCAGAAATGAACATGACTGCTTGGGCCTTACGCCATAGCCATGAGATTGTATCTTGCTGAGGGTAATCTTGCTGAGGCTTCTGTCCTAAAAATGTATGGATGATAATTGTCTTCACATTGGTGTAGAAGAACTTGTTCCTTGAATCCACCTATATTTCACCACTTGTCTAAATAATTAAGGAGAATTGATTGTATGTGCATTCCTTTATTTACATTATGTTTGTGAACATGCATGTGCTTATGAGTTCATGTTCCTGTGTCTGTAGCAATATAATTGCGAATAATTTTTATGTGTGCATCGCATGGGAGCCAATGTTATGGGAAGTAAACGTCAACTGAAGCCAGTAAGCACAAAATGAAGAAAGAAGAAATTAAGATGATTTTGATGAAGTCATGAAGCTGACAATATTATGCTTGTAAAGAGGAAGACTTTAGGAATTTGGGACTGAAACTTTTTTATTTATTTTGGGGTAATTTGGGACTGAAACTGTAATCAGTCCAACATAAGAACTCGGACCACTTTATGAAAGTATTTAGGTGGGTTGGAAATTTGTGATGACTTTGTTGACTGGAGTGCCACTCAGATGCATTATAACCTGTTAGATCCTAGACTAATGGTTTATCAGAACTTTTGGAAGCGTGTGACACATGTTAACAAAAGGCGTCAATAAAAAATGAACCGAAACGATTTGGAAGAAATTATTTGTCGGATGATGGGTCTTCAATGCCAGATTGATTTCTAGGCAATTACCATTGTTGTGACTGTGAAAAAGGATAGTGTGGCACTGGTGGAAAAACGCGTCAATAAGAAAATGAACCGAATTGACTTGGAAGAAGTAATTTTTTATTGCTCTCATATATAGTTGAAAGCAATGTGAATGAAGAAGATGATTATCATGAAGTGAAGCCAACGACATAATGCTTGAGCGCCTAATAGATTAATCTGCCATCTCTGCAAGCACTGTTGTCCTCATATACATGGCTTGTAAAATGGAAGATTTTGAGGAATTTGATATTGACACTGATTTTTATAGTCAGAAGATTTAGAATCCTTGTGTAGTTTTTTTCTATCGTAAAAAATTAAATATTCAAAATGATATAGTCTAAAATTAATTTAGAATGTCTCACAAGTGGGACTATATATTGTTGGGTCTTCATCGTGTGCGTGCTTGTTAGCTCTTTGCCTTCATTAATAGGGCCAATGGCATGATAGCCTATCTAGTGGCATTTTTCTTATTTGTCGAGTGTGCAATTTCAGATTCAAATTTATGAAAAAACATTACCACTCATTTGTTGATAATAAGGGATTAGGGGTAGGAGTAAATTCTATCGATTGTCAAATATATATATATATATATATATATATATATAATGACAATTTAATTACAAGCCACTTTAATTCCACACAAATCAATCTTGATTTAATTCCACACAAATCAATCTTTCAAGATATATTGTGTGCCACCTTAAGAGTACGTCCTTAACAAGTCCTGTAACATCTACATAAATATTTATCCATTTGTTACGGTCCACTCTTGTCATCAACCAATGGATTTTCTCTAACCACAACAATAGTTCCATTCTCAACGTACCACCAAGTACTTTAAAGAAAATTTGACATAGACAAGCAAAGTTTCCCTGGTCATATATATCATCGATCTGTCTACAAGCTTGGCTTTAATTTGTTGCACACTTGAGTTCAAAAAAGGTTGATGACTAGGAAGGAGTTCAAGACCGTCCGATCCTAAGATTGAGTTAAAAGACTGAAAAGCAAAGACTGTATAGTCTGAAAACTCCAAATATCAGACTGTGTAAACGCGAAATTGTGTGATTCTAGCATGACAGACTAATAAGAAAGTAATTATTGTAATGCTCACGAGAATTGTGTCGCAACAAAATATAATGTATTATGACATGAATTAATGCACTACACTTTCCTTCTAACTTTGCGTGTAAGAAATGGTTTATGGCTTTATGCTACTGTTGGGTAAATGGGACCAATGATACTACACGCATCCCACGTTAAGAGTTTTTAGCGGGGTCTAGTCGAGCATTCTGTAGCTTTTCACTCGGTTTTAAAACTAAAGCACCTTTAGTGTAGAAAAATGCTTGTGTGACGACCTCATTGGTTCCTCTCTGACCGTCTACCTGAGTATGGGTCCAATCCCTATGCATTGTACTTAAAAGTTGATCCCACGATTTAGATTACTTTAATTTTCTCATGGTCAATGCGCGTCATCTCCATTCAACGAGACTGGGTCTTCAGAGCTAGGATGATTTCGAGGTAATTGCCATTGTTGTGACACGCGGGTTTAACAAGCATTCTTTAGATTTCGCTAATGGAGTAGAGAGCAGGAACAACTAAACTTTGTAATCTTTTTTACATACTTAATGTGGTTTCAAGCAATGAAATGCTAGCAACAAGCGTAAAAAGAGGAAGGAATGCATTCATGTAGGGTGCTGGCACTGGTGGAGAAAGCGTGAATAAGAAAATGAACTATGAAATTATTATTATTATTATTTATTATTAATTGACACTTTAAATTGAGATTTCTATGGTTAGGTGATTTTGGAATCCTTTCTTCTAAGATTTCTTTTATTGATTTTTTCTGAAATAAAAAAATTAGATATTCAGAATGATATATAATCCAAAATCATATGACATGCATCATAATTTTTACTAATGTCAGACAAGTGGGACTTTAAATTGCTGGGTCTTTTTCATGAGGTTGTTAGCTATTGACATACATTCATTTGGTGCTAATATATTGACAATTCACAAGCCATTTTAATCCCACACAAAACAATCTTCCAAGATATTACGTCAATGATGTGCCACAGTAATGCTTTGTTTGGTTCTGGATTTTATCAGAAAGAAAATTAAATATGGGGAATTGTACTTTTTCTTGTTTGGTAGATTACAGAAAATTGAAAGAAGAAATTTTATATTTTCCTTTTATTTTCTTTCTTTCTCATTTTTTATTTTTATTTTATGTTTGGTAAATAAAATAAATTTCATCTAATGTAATTTTATATTTTCCATTTATTTTCTTTTCTTTTCATTTTTTTTTTCCTTCTCTGTTTTTTTCCCTAGTGAAATCTGGGAAACAAACATAGCATAAGAATCCTTAGCAAGACTTGTAGCATCAACATATATAACCAAAGTCTCCCTCGTTGTATCATCTGTCTCCAAGTTTGATTCTCTAATTTGTGTCACGCTTTTGAGTTCAAAAAGATTGATGACTAGGAAGGAGTTCAAGACCTTGGGAAGACTTGGACTTTTCCATTGACTTGGCAGTATTAAATAGTACCCATATCCACGTAACCTTCTGCCTCAACTAAATTGATCCATTCTCATTTCTTTATGGCCTGTTTGGTTGTACAATTCGGGATATCATCACAAATAAGTATAAATAATATGTTGTATTGCTCTCAAGGTTTCTGTTTTTGTTGGTGTTAAGCTCACAGATTTCAACTACAATTTGAAAAGCAACACATTTCTTATGGGGGCTCACTCGATCATGACTGGAAATGTTTTCTTTATAAATATACATATTGAATAAAAAAATTTCAGTTAAAATGAACAATCGGTTTAAGAAAATGCTATTATTTCCTAAATATTTCTCTAAATTTTTTTCCCCCTAATGATATGGTTATTGACGTGGCATTCATTTAAAAACATCCAAAAATCCATGTGGTGATGTAATTGTTGCCACGTTATTAGAGAACGAAATTAAGTATAAAATATAGGGATGAATAGCACATTAGCACTGCTCATCAGTTTATATGTGGGAACATAACTCGTAAAGGATAAAAGGAAAAAAAAAAGAAAGGGAAAGCCCTATAGAGCATCAACGGTTCATTTCGACTTCTAACATTTCTTGCTGTGACTTATTAGATGTAATCGTTTACTTAAAAAATTTGCAAAATGGAAAGCCCTACAGAGCATTGGAGGTTCATTTGCTTCTTGAAATTGTTTACGCAGCATGTAGTTGTCTTGTCCAATCCATAAAAATTTGCAAAATGGAAAGCCCTAAGTATAAAATTGATTTATTTTGATCATTTGGGTGGACATTGTTTGATTTTGAACAAATATGAAGGTTTTCTGTTGACCATCATATTTCAAGGGGTTATATGCAATTTACCTAAAAAAAAAAATGGAATAATAATAAACATTTCGTAAGAGAATACAATGGGATCTACAAGCTTGGTCCCTTAATTTTTTGCACACTTTGAGTTCAAAAAGGTTTGTGACAACGAAGCAGATCAAGAATGAAGACCGTCACCATCAAAATATCTGACGGTGTAAACGGTGGGCCTACAAAAGTTGTGTTGCAAACAGAGACAGTGGCATTACTCTCTTAATATGACGATGGGCAAGACCTTTGGAAGACTTGGGATTTTTGCATTGACTTGGCGGCCTATAAATAGTATTCATCATTCACTTAACCTTCTGCCTCAACAATCATATCATTAATTTCTTTAGTTTTTTTGAAGGAATTAAAGATGGGGTGGTTTATGTGCCTCTACCTCCTCATTTTTTTCTTGCACTCTCAATTTCATTTTTCATCATCCTCATCTTCTAATTCTTCTTCTCCCCAATTATGCCGTCATGACCAGAGCGTTGCCCTTCTTCAATTCAAGAACACCTTTTCCTTTGATCCTTCTGCCTCTTCTTCTTATTGTGATGAACCTTATCCAAAGATGAAGTCTTGGAAGGAGAGTACTGATTGTTGCTCATGGGATGGTGTCACGTGCGATTGGGTGACGGGCCACGTGATCGGCCTCAACCTCAGTTGCAGTTGGCTTAATGGCACCATCCATTCCAACAGCAGCCTCTTTCTTCTTTCTCACCTCCAATGGCTCAATCTCGATGACAATGACTTCTATCCCTCCCCAATTTCGCCTAAGTTTGGTCGGTTTGCGAGTTTGACACATCTCAATCTCTCCTACTCTGTATTTTCTGGTCTTATTCCATAAGAAATCTCCCACTTGTCCAAGTTAGTTTCACTTGATCTCTCTTGGAATACTGATTTTCAACTAGAAACACAGAGTTTGAAAAGGGTTGTTCAAAACCTAACTGAGTTGAGAGAACTTTCTTTCAACAGTGTAAACATGTCTTTGGTTGAACCTAGTTCCTTGATCAATCTGTCTTCTTCTTTGACATCTCTCAATCTAGGTGAATCTAGATTGCGAGGGAAATTCCCTGATAACATTTTTTGCCTACCAAACCTACAAATGCTCAAGTTAAACGGAAACCCTGATCTCTTTGGCCATTTTCGAAATATCAACTCGAGCAGTTCCCTCAAAATTTTGGATCTCTCTTACACAAGCTTCTCAAGAGAAATACTCCATTCGATCGGCCATCTGAGGTCTTTGAATTATTTGGTTCTTTCGGGTTTGGATTTCTCAGGAAAAATATCAAATTCAATTAGCAATCTAAAGTCCTTAAATTATTTGGATCTTTCTTATACAAGTTTATCAGGAGAAGTACTCAATTCAATCGGCAATCTAAAGTCTTTGAATTATTTACATCTGTCGGGCACGAATTTCTCAGGAGAAGTACCAAATTCAATCGGCAATCTAAAGTCCTTGAAGTATCTGGATCTCTCTAGCGCAATCTTCTCAGGAAAAGTACCCGATTCGATCAGCAATCTAAAGTCTTTGAAGTATCTGGATCTCTCTGCCGCAATCTTCTCAGGAAAAGTACCCGATTCGATTGGCAATTTGAAGTCCTTGAATTATTTGGTTATCTCAGGCACAAATTTCTCAGGAAAAGTACTCAATTCAATCGGCAATCTAAAGTCCTTGAATTATTTGGATCTTTCTAGTTGCGAATTTTCTGGGTCTATTCCAGCATCACTTGGGAACCTTACACAAATCACTCATTTGGACCTCTCTTCTAACCATTTCACTAGTGAGATTCCATCATCCCTATGCAAACTTGGGCAGCTCACTCATTTAGATCTCTCAGGCAACAATTTTAGTCTGATCCAGTTCTCTATCGTCAACATGACACGACTTGTTCGCATAGACCTTTCATATAATCAACTAGCGGGCCCCATTCCTTCCCAAGTTCTTCCAAATAGCCAGCTAGCCGATTCCATTCCTTCCCAAGTACTTCCGTATCTGGAAAATCTCGACTTATCTTATAATTCACTCAACGGGACAATTCCATTTTGGGTTTTTATTGCACCATCATTGTTGCATTTAGACCTCAGTCATAACCATCTCACTGGATTTGACCATCTCACCGATCAATTCCATGAATTCCAGTACACTTCATTGAGGGAAATCTATTTAGATGATAATGAGCTACAAGGCCCAATTCCGAGGTCAGTTTTTCAACTCGTGAACCTCACTTTTCTCTCACTCTCATCAAATAATTTAAGTGGGATGGTGGAGGCAGACAAGTTTGTTAAGCTCAAAAATCTAGTGGAACTCGATCTTTCAAATAACAATCTATCATGGAGCACCAACAACAACATCAACTTTACCTTGCCCAATTTTGCTAGTTTGACATTATCATCCTGCAACTTAAGTCAGTTCCCAAATTTCTTAATAGCCCTTGAGAATTTGGGATTTCTAGATCTTTCCAACAACAAAATTCACGGCGACTTTCCAAATTGGGTGTGGGACACGGGGAAGGATTCATTGTATTATCTGAATCTTTCTTCCAACTTGTTGACAGGTGTAGTGCAATTTCCGTGGAAAAATCTTGACTCTATTGACCTTCATTCCAACTTGTTTCAAGGACCACTTCCAATTCCACCGCCTTCCACACGTTTCTTTTTAATCTCGAACAACAATTTGAGTGGAAGGATCCCTTCTTTAATTTGCAATGCAAGTCTCCTCCAGCTTCTTGATTTGTCTAATAACTGCTTGAGTGGCAAAATTCCAGAGTGTTTGGGAAACTTCAGCAATGATCTTTCAGTGTTGGATCTGCGAATGAATAGTTTTTATGGCACCATCCCTATAGTGTTTGCAAAGGGCAATAATAGTTTGAGAAATCTTGATTTAAATGGCAATCAACTGGAAGGACCAGTGCCAGAGTCTTTAATTAATTGCCGCAAATTGGAAGTCTTGGATCTCGGAAACAACAAGATTCATGATACATTCCCAAATTGGTTGGATACTCTACCAGAGCTACAAGTTCTTGTCCTGCGATCAAATAGATTCCATGGTCCCACAACCAGTTCCAAGACTAGGTTTCCCTTCCCTAAGTTGCGGATTATTGACCTCTCTCACAATGAGTTCACTGGCCTTTTGCCAACAAAATACTTCAAGAATTTGACAGCAATGATGAATATGGATTATCAGAAAACTGAACTGAGTTACATGGGGGAGTCATACTATCAAGATTCCGTGATGGTGACGATGAAAGGGTTCGAGTATAAATTAGTGAAAATCCTTACCACCCTTACCGCCATTGATTTGTCCAACAATAAATTCCAAGGAGAAATTCCAATCTGTATTGGAAATCTTAATTCACTTCGAATGCTCAACCTTTCTCAAAATAGCCTTACAGGACATATTCCGCCATCACTAGGGAACTTGATGCTGCTTGAATCATTAGACCTCTCTTCAAACAAGCTTAACGGAGAAATTCCTTCACAACTGACAAATTTGACATTCCTCGAAGTCTTAAACCTTTCCCAGAACCATTTGACAGGAACAATACCTCGAGGGAAACAGTTTGATACATTTGAAAACAATTCGTACAACGAAAACTTAGGGTTGTGTGGACTTCCATTGTCAAAGAAATGTGGTCATGACGAGGCACCAGGACTACCACCGTCGATTGAAAACGAAGAGGATTCCGAGTTTGCTGGTGGATTTGGATGGAAAGCGGTGTCGATGGGGTATGGATGTGGAACGATATTTGGCTTGATCATGGGATTTCTTATATTCTCAACTGGAAAACCTAAATGGTTTGTGAGACTTGTTGAAGGAGGGCAACACAAAAAGGGGAAAAGATGGAACAAGAGTGCTCATAGACGGGGAGGAAGAAGAAATTAGCAGATTGATGGCTTTCTTTGGTAAGTGATACAAATGCTTTAATTTTTAGCTTAATGGGAATTAGATTAAAGAGTCCCTAGCTAGCTTTTATAATTTTGGTATTATAAGGTCGCATTTGAATTTGTGATAATCTTCGTACTTGTAACCTTGTGGGTATGTTTTAGTGTTTTTAAACATCTATCATACTAGATATATAGTTGGACTGCTAGAACTACCAATTAGTCTTTATCCAAGCATTTTAAAGCCGTCATGTTTTTGTTTTTTTTGGTCTAATTTCATGTCCAAACAAAAATTATGGATTCTTTCCCTTTGTTATTTGGAGGTGGGATAGAATTCTAAATTTATATAGGTTATTAATAGATTTATATTATTATTCATGTGCATTGTTCTTTTTCTTTTTTCTTGTTGCTTTTTGCGTTTAATTTTCATTGTACTAAGTATGTTTGCCTTTTATTTTTTTATTATTATTATTTTTTTTTTGTGAATTTTGTGTTTATGCTTCATCACAGTGGACTACAAGAATATTAATACTCCTAACTTGGAGTGAAATAAGGAGGCTGGGGGGACAACACTCGCAATGTGGCAATGCTGTGTTTCAATTCCGCCTTTCTTTTTTAGTTTTCAGTAGCAAGTCAAAGAAGATGTTGCAGTCTTGTTTTGTTTTTCAACCGGATAAATATTGTTGGGACTTGGGATCCCATTTTTCCAGATTCAATTCCTAATGCATGCAGCAAGTCATAACAGCGTGTGGAGGAAGAGGAACATGCTACATATGATGTGGACCTACTCACAAGTTGTTGAATTGCTCTCCACATTTTCTTTTTTGCTTTGTATGTGTGTGTATGTGTATGTTGTTGTGCACTTCTTGTTGCTGTTATTGTTAAGCTCACAGATTCCAACTAGAATTTGAGAAGCAATACGTTTCCATGTTTATGGGGGCTCACTTGATCAGGCTCGGCTGGTTTATATGCGCCAGGGTAATCTGATTGATATAAGTGTTTTTTTTTTTTTTTTTTTTGGTATAAAATAAAAATATCAAAATATATTAAACAAGGAAACAATAGTAGACGGGAATATATTTTGATTCATTTATATTTATATCAAGAGCCTTGACATTTTTTATATCTGGGTGGGGTGGGATATTCAAGTCTCTCCATTGTAACCCCTAATAAAAAGGGGGGAGAAAATGAAAAATATTTAATAAATGCATGGATATGATGTAACTTACCATCCAATCAAAACAAATGGGTTGAAATTGCAAACCGGAGAAAACGTTTCCAGCCCATGGAAATAGAGATTAATCCTCATGGATGCCCAAAAGGAAAATCCTAGGCCTGCAAGTGTTGAGGGAATTTTCAGAAAAAGGCTGGCTTGGACCTTGGGCCATAACCGTGGGATTATCTCTTCCTTGGGACTTGGGAATGGGACTTCAAAACTGTTGTAGGAAGAGGGAGGCTATTGTCATCCTCAACTTTTATTTACGCTTCCACTTAACTTAAACTTTTCAAGGTTTTATAAAAAAATATAAACGGTTTTCATGAAAATTGGTTGCAAGATCCACTAGAAAACATCATTTTGAATAAATTTGTACAAAATTTTTTTTTTCAAAATCTGTCGTTTTACTTTTTGACCATTTGGAGTTTCTATTTCTTCTTTACATATATAAAGACTATAAATTACCAAAAAGTCTAATTAAACAACAGATTTTGGAAAAACTTTCTTCTCCAAATTTATTCGAAATGATGTTTTAGTGGATAGTATGACTAGTTTTCATGAAAACCCTTTATATATTTCATAAAACTTTAAAAAATTTAAAATAAATAGAGGTTACAAATAAAGTTGAGGGGTGGCAATAGCCACGCCCTTGTAGAAATGGATTCTCTGGTAGCCCTTGTTGGTTCCAAGGACAAAAAGATCAATACCAATGGATGCTCGGAAGAAAATCCTAGGCCTGCAGGCGGTGGTGGATTTTCAAGAAAAAGGCTTGGGCCTTGGGCCATAATTGTGGGATTTTATCGGAATGGGGCTTCAAAATTATGATTGTAGAAAGGGAACGGCTATTGCCCCCCATTTTTACCATACCCCTAATGCTTTAGGTTTTTAAGTTTTTATACAAAATATAAAATGTTCTTACGAAAATCGGTCACATTGTTTCACTAGAAAACATCATTTTGAACAACTTTGCAGAAGAAAGTTTTTCCAAAATCTATTGTTTAAGTAAACTTTTTGGCAAACAATGAAATAAAGGCTATAAATGGCTAAAAAGTTTACTTAAATGATAGATTTTGAAAAAACTTTCTTCTACAAAGTTGTTCAAAATGATATTTTTTAATAGACAATGCAGCCAATTTTTGTAAAAACCTTTTATATTTTGCATAAAATTTTAAAAACCTAAACTAAAGGGGGTTTGATAATTTTTTTTTCGGGGGGGGGGGGGGGGGGAATAGCCGTTCCCCTTAAATGGATGCTCGAGGACTTTTTGAAGTCCATTTGATCGATTTGTCATTGGGAACTAAGCAACTTAAACTTTTGAGGTCAAATAGTGTTTTAAAGACATTATACAACCTACACCCCTAACCTGGAAATTAAAATTTCATGTTCAAGCCCACCCAATTTCCTTGTTAAATTATATCCCTTGTAAGCACCATACTCGTACACATGCTCGTATAATGGAAGATCTTTTGAAATTTGTCACTAAAACTTTGATCAGTACATAAAGAGAACTTGGACCATTTTATGAAACTTTTTAGATGGGGGTGGAAATTTTTGATGAATTTGATTGGAAAGCATTGTCGATTTTATTTATTTATTTATTTATTCTTCTGCTATTAGTATTGTTAGGTCGATATGCATGTGGAAGCGTGATTCACTTAACCTTCTCTTGCATTCTCATTGGAGTGCCACTCGGATGCTTGATTCACGGTTTATGTGAGACTTGTGGAAGCGTGTGGTAGGGGTGGAGAAAAAGGTGTTAATTAATAAACAACTAAAGGTATGAATGATCAAAGAATTCACTTAATAATAAATGGGGAGAAGCTTTTTCCAATCCCTCCCTAAAGGTCTAGTAAGGGAGACAACAACAAATGAGTTAGTCAAAACATTTAACCAATGTGGGATGTGTTAATTTTCTAATATTTCCTTTCACGGGCAGGTCTAACAAGACAAAAACGGGTTTGTCACGTGGTTAATAAAGACAGACTCATGTTCTGTTATCATGTTAAGTTTCCAACCTAAAATCCTAAGCTGATAAATGGAGGATCCAAACAGGTAGATAAAGTAATGTCAAAGTTTATAATTAACCAATGTAGGATGTGATATTTTTCCAAAATGATGCACGTTTGGTAATAGTGTTCTTTGGTGTAATGGAAGACTGGACCTGAAATTTGGATGGATAGTGGTAGGACGTAGATGACAATCCTTTTGACTGACAATCTTTCAAAACACTTGATCATATCGTATGGTGGAAGCTAAAACGGGTAGAAGACGGTGTGATTTTATTCTTCCATTGTATAATTCAAGCGGCAGACGTGTTGAAAAGCACTTCCACCAGGGCAGTCCTTTCTCGTAAGTGGAATTCTTTTTCACACTTCCTCGGAAACATTTAAGATGAAACTAATTCCCCAATACACTGACAAGACTATGGTGCACCCTTTGTAGATTAACCTCGAAGACATAAACTCAGCTTGTTGCTGACCCCAAAACCATAAGACTTGACAAATTGCTCAGCTTTATTTTCTTATGGGGAAATTAACCAAAAGAACTTGATTTACTAAATGTTCTAGCGTTAAGTCCACTGACTTTTCTCTTCATGCGACAGGTCCTTTCTCAACAAAAAAGACTACGTTTTTTATAGTTGCGGGGAATCACATTAACGTGAATACCATATTTGCCCTTTTTCACAGACATGGCAATAAATTAATGAGAGAGAGAAACGATTTCTGGATTTTCATCCGTCATGAAGGAGATCTTGTTAACGGTTCCCATATTTGGGATATCGCCCAATGATTTTTGCCTCCAATTCAAGTTTGAATTTGAAATTTGTTCATGGTCATCTTGCTTTGTGCTGGCTTGCTATGAAAGATTCCCAACATTGATCGCACATCGATCGTCGTCATTGGGTAATTGTTCTCCATTCATGTTGATTCAAAACTTGAAAAACCAATCACCATCATCTGCCCCATTTGCCTGGCCACAATTTTAATTTCCCAACTTGTCATTTTTCTCTCCAAATTTAACACCACCGTCTTCCTTTTTTTTTCCACTTTCACAACTTTTGCATCAGCATCATGAAAAAGAAGACAAACTTGGTTTAAGTGCACGTATCAACCTATTCACAAAATAAAACAAAATTACATGTAACATATTCTGCCAAATACCCTTTATATTACAATGCATCAATTCTAACATTTTCCCGGAAACAGTTACCTGCATAGTAGTTACATCATTCAAGCAATCGCGTAACATTTTGAACGCATAGTAGTTACATCACTCTGCATACCATATTTATGTAACAGTTTAAACCTCATTACAGTTACATCACTGAAGCATACCATATTCGTGTGTCCTCATAAACTAGTTACATCATGATGTATTTGTGTCACCACTTGATCACGTAACAGTTACATCGTGCAACACTTTTCCCATGTTGCCCTGTTTCCTCTACTTGTTATTTTCTGTAGAGTTTGTTTGAGTTGGCTACCAAGCTTGATTTCTAGGATCTAAGTGGTTTGATGGAGCCTTGTTGCTTTGAAATAAAGATTAACTATATTAGCCTAGTTACATCTTGCACAAGCCCATTGCTAAACAATGTCTTTAGCTGCACTAATATGACTGCATTATGTATTTAGTAAATCCAACTTCTGGCTCACCTTGACTATAGATCACTGAAGTTCAAGATAAGACTCTTCTTTTTTCTTTTCTTTGATAAGGTAAAAAAATTATTAAAAAAAGGGAAAAGCAAGGGGCACACCCTTGTACACGCAAGGTATACAAGAAGAAAGACCTAATCAAACCAGTTTCAAAACGGTTGTTGTTGTGTTTCGAACCGATTTCGAAACGGACTAAACAATGACACGTTTGTGGGTTGATTTCACCTTCGGCTATGGCTTCTCTTCCCTCCGATATAGACGAAATCTCGATGAGATAATGGGAGATCATGTTATTTTTGTTGAAAATACAGTTACGGATTAGCCGAAAATTCATAAAATATTATGTGGGAGATCTCAACTGGATTGCGAGCGTTAACTTCATTCTGTGTTTGACGGGAAAGAGATATTTGATGTTTTGGGCAGAGCTGTGGTATATTAGAAGGGGCTTTTTTGTCATCTTATAAAAATGTGTACTTACAACTAGAAAAGTTTTAGTCACAGGACCTATGGCTGCACAATTCCATATAATTGGACTGGAGCCCAAATGCCCCTTTTCTTATTTACCTTAGAAGCTTCAAAACGTGTCTAACTTGCTTGAAATTGCTCTGCTTTATTTACTTATTTACTTCCATGGAACATTCTTGCTGTTCTTGACCTTCATTCCAACTTGCTTCAAGGGCCACTTCCACTTCTACCGTGTTCCCTGATTATGCTTTCAATCTCAAATAATAAATTGACCGGAAAGATCCCTTCCTAGATTCGCAATCTCAGTTTCCTTCAAAATCTTGATTTGTCTAATAATAGCTTGAGTGGCATAATTCCAGAGTGTTTGGGAAACTTAAGCATAACTCTTTCAGTGTTGGATTTGCGGATGAATAGTTTTCATGGCAGTACTGTCCCTGAAATGTTTGTAGAAAGAAATATCTTGAGAAATCTTGACTTGAATGGCAATCAATTAGAAGGACCAGTACCACAATCTTTAATCAATTATACATACTTGGAAATCCTAGACCTCAGAGACAACAAAATACACGATACATTCCCTAATTGGTTGGATACTCTTCTAGAGTTACGAGTTCTTGTCCTACGTTCAAATAGATTTTACAATCTCATAGGCAATTCCAAGACCCAGTTTCCCTTCCCCAAGTTACGGATTATCGACTTATCTTACAATGAGTTCACTGGGCTCTTGCCCACAAAAGATTTCCAAAATTTGAAAGCTATGATGGATGCGAATGAAGAGAAAACTGAACGAGGCTACATGGGAGAAAAAAAGTATTATTACATGAAAGGGATAAAGTATTATCAATATTCCCTGAGGGTGACAATGAAAGGGTTGGAGTATGAACTAGTGAAAATCCTAACCACCTTCACAGCCATTGATTTGTCCAACAATAAATTCCAGGGAGAGATTCCAAAGTTCATCAGAAATCTTATTTCACTTCGAGTCCTCTAACAAAGTATTAAGGAAGACTAATCTCTCTTAAATTGAGAGTTGGCTGGTGCTGCATATATATAGAGTATTCTCCAACGGTACAATATCTTTACATAGAAAGTCAACTATTCTAAGCACAATTTATGCAATTAAATATTTACAGTATCAATCCTATATGTATTCAAGGCATGAGTCATGTGATTGTGTCTGGTAAGATTTCCTGCATCCACATGATTTTGATTTGGTGTTGCATGTCTCACAATAATTGCTATGCACCTTTTGTGGTAGACTAAAGTCTTCATTACTCCTCCTCAAACTGGACTGGGGGCATGGCCACAGACCGAGTTTGGTACATAGATCTCGAAAAACGTCTCGCGGAAGAGGCTTTGTAAAGATGTCAGCAAGTTGTTGATGAGATGAAACAAATCGAGTAATTAGCGAACCAAGAGCCACTTTTTCGCGTACAAAATGATAATCTAATTCAATGTGTTTAGTCCGTGCATGAAAGACCGGATTCATAGTCATGTATAGAGCATTAATATTGTCACAAAATAGGGCCGCCGGGTTAGATAAAGAAACTCCAAGATCGCGAAGCAAAAAGGAAAGCCACGTTAATTCAGCAGCTGTAGAAGCCATGGCCTGGTATTCTGCCTCGGTACTGGAACATGCAACAGTTAGTTGTTTCTTAGTACTTCAAGATAAACAATTAGAACCAAGAAATGTGCAAAACCCAGTAGTGGATCGTCTAGTAGTTGGGCAACCAGCCCAATTAGCATCGAAGAAAGCGTAGAGATCTAGTGAACTATTATAAAGAATACGAAAACCCAACTCCATAATACCCTTTACATAGCGCAAGATACGTTTCAATGCTTAATAGTTAGCGATGGTGGGCTGATGCATATGCTGACATATGGTATTGATGGCAAAGGAAAGGTCAGGTCTAGTCATCATCAAATATTGTAAAGCTCCTGCAAGGCTTCGATAATGAGATGGATCAGCATACCAGTTTTCATTAGACACTTGAGTGGACTTGGTTGCCATTGGTGTAGCAATTGGTTTACATGATTCCATTTCGACACGGTGTAAGAGATCATGAGCATATTTGACTTGTGAAAGAAAGAAACCTCCAATGAAAGGATGAACTTCAATGCCTAAAAAATAGTGAATGGGACCAAGATCTTTCATAGCAAAGTTTTGACTCAAGGTTCCTACTAATGAGTCCAGTAAGCTAAGTGAATCACCTGTCAAAATAATATCATTTACATAAAGCAATAAAATAAGAATACCATTAGTTGCTTTGTTAACAAAAAGAGATGAATCCACTGAGCTACAAAGAAAACCAAGACCCAATAAAAATGAGCTAAATTTATCAAACCAAGCCCGAGATGCTTGTTTGAGCCCATATAAAGCTCGCTTCAATCAACAAACATGAGTTGGTCTAGTAGCATCCACAAATCCCGGCGGTTGTTCCATAAAAACTGATTCATTGAGATCGCCATGTAAGAAAGCATTTTTAACATCCAATTGTTTAATGGGCCACCCATGAACCGTAGCAATAGTAAGAATTGTGCGAATGGTGCCTGGTTTAATGATCGGACTAAAAGTTTCAAGAAAATCAATACCGTCTTGTTGCGCGTAGCCTTTAGCCACAAGTCGGGTTTTGAGACGTTCTAAACTACTATTAGATTAGAGCTTAGTCTTGAAAACCCAACGACATCCCATAATGTTCATATTCTCGGGGCACGACACTAATTCCCAAGTATCATTATCTGTGAGTGCCTTAAGTTCTTCTTGCATAGCTGCTAGCCACCCCGAATGTTTCAAGGCTGAATGAATTGTTTTGGGTTCACAAGGAATGGAAGAATGATTTGAAAAGGTAAGGGCATATTTGGGATTTGGTTTGATAACACCATTTTTAGCACGGGTAATCATAAGGTGACGGTTAGAAGGAGGTGGAGAATCATGAATTAGAGATTCACTAGACTCATGGGAAGAAACACATGTGGTAGGGTGTAGGAGTGGGCACAAGGGTTCAAGACAAGAGGGTGATGTGGAAGATTGTTCCATAGGATGTATGTGGTCAATACAAGGAACTAAACCATTTGTAGGAGGTAAAAGAGGTGCAATATAAACCTGGGAAGCATTAGAATTTTGAGTGGCATCAGCCGTATTATCAATGTCCAGAGGGGTAGGGGTCGGTTGGGAAGGGTGTAAACCGTTGCTATTGGACATCATGGTTGGGGGAACTATTTTAGGATGATCAGGACATTCATCCTCACTGTTATGAGTTGCAATTTCATTCCAATTACTAAATGTTGAAATCTCCCCATCATTTTGTGCCACAAATAAATCTCTAGGTTTTTTTATAAGGAAGTAAAGTTTCATGAAACACAACATGACGAGAAATATAAACACGCCTAGTTAGAGGATAAAGGCACTTATAAGCCTTATACTTTTCACTATAGCCCAAGAAAACACATGGCAAGGACCGAGGATCAAATTTATTTGCAGCATAATTGCGTAGGCATGGAAAACATCGACTACCAAAAACTCGTAAATCAGAATAATCTGGATCTTTACCATATAATAAATAAAAAGGGCATTTCATTTTCAGTTTCTCAGATGGAGTACGATTGATAAGAAAAATTGATGTAAGAAAAGCTTCCACCCAATATTTTTTAGGTAAACCAGCATGAAAAAGTAATGCCAAACCATGTTCAACAACATGTCGATGTTTTCTTTCAACAACTCCATTTTGTTCGGGTGTTCCTAGACATGAAGAGTGATGAATCATACCATTATTAGATAAGTAATTTAAAAATTCATTTTTTGAAAATTCACCTCCGCCATCATATTTAAAATTTCGTATTTGCTTTGAGATTTGGCGATACACCATTTTGGTAAAATCCATAAAGCATCAAGTAAAATCTGATTTTTGTCTCAGTGGATAAATCCAAGCATACCGAGTAAAATCATCCACAAATAAAGTAAAGTATTGAAAATGTTGAACTGAGCGAACTGGGACTGGCCCCCACAAATCACAATGGATTTTATCAAATGGTTCCAAAGACACACTTTAAGAAACAAGAAAAGGCAACTTTGAACTTTTACTCATTTCACAACTAGTGCAAATAAAAGGTTTCTTATTCCAATCTTGAACTTTTATAAAGTTCTTATTACTAAGAAAACTCACAACCTTAGCTTGCGGATAACCAAGTCTTTGGTGCCAAATTTCTTTAGAAGTTGAACGAAATCTAGTAGAGTAAAATGCTTCCTCCCCAACGTTAGTCATCGCATAAAGATTACCTTTCCTACTCCTCCTGGCCATTATCTGTTTTGTCCTCAGATCCTTAATAACAAAACCATGTGATGAGAACTCAAAATAACATGGAAAATCTGAGGTGAGTTGAGATACAGATATTAAATTTTTTCTCATATTGGGGACAACTAAGACATCATTCAATTTAATATAATTATGCTTTGTAGAAAGATAGGTAGCACCAACATGAGTAATTTTCAATTTTTCTCCATTTCCTACCATAACACAATCACTACCAGTATAAAGAGTAAGATTTTGGAGTTTACCTTTGTTACCTGTCATGTGAGATGTTGCTCCAGTGTCAGGAAGCCAATCATTCTCTTGAGGAGGGTTTGAAATGGTTAAGGCGGCCAAGGCTTTTGGTGCATCATTTGATTGGAATGCATGATTAAACCGGTTGAAACAGTGAAGAGCATTATGCCTGTGTTTTTTGCAAATCTAACACATAATGGTGTCTTTAGAGGCTCGAGAATTTTGAGATCCGTGGGCTTGAGTGCCAGATCTATGGTCATTTTGATCATTTGGACTGCCATAATTGTTAGAAAATTTCCTTGAACCACCTTGAAAACCTGTTGGAGCAAATCCCTCACCTTTGGAAGAGAAACCTTGATTGGGGCCATTGTATCTACCGCCTTTCTTATTGAAAGACTGATTTCCACTAGTATTTTGCCCAAAAAAGGCCATAGTGAGAGATATTTCCATGCTGAGTGTACTTTTGTTGCGAAGTTCAAAGCTTTGCAACAATGGTACAAGATCATTGAAACAGGGAATTGGTGGTTTTAACATAGAAGTTGCAAATGTCTCATATTTTGGTCCAAGTCCATGAAGAAGTTTAATAACCTTAAAATTATCAGAAACGGGTTTACTGATTGCACTTAACTCATCACAAATACCATTGAAAAGGTAGAAATACTCTAATAAAGTTCGAGTGTCCTTGCTCAAGTCTTGAAGCTGTTGTGTCAAATCAAACTCTCGTGTCTGAGAATTTTGAGCGAAAGAAGCAGAGAGTGCTTCCCATACATCTCGCGCCATCACGAGTCCAACTACCAACCCCAATACTTCTTCAGACAATGTGCTGGTAATCCAAGCCTTAACAAGTCTGTTCATTTTAGTCCAAGCATGAAAATCTGGGTTGGGAATCATTCCCTTCCCCTCACCAGATTCAATTTCACGGTTGGGTTCCGATTTATCTCCGTTGATAAAGCCCACAACATCTTGGCTTTCAATCAAGGAGAATATTTCAGTCTTCCACAGAAGATAATTAATTTGAGTCAAACAAAGCGAAACAAAATTCGCAACGTTGATATAAGAAGGATACGGGTACCGAGTATTGGTGGCTGAGGATGATGAGGCAGCCATTGAAAAACACTCCCCCTCACGTGTAGGCCTAACAAAATAGAAACGGGCCTATCACGTGGACAATAAAGATGGGCTCACGAGCGAAACGGGCTCAGGAACGACATTCTCTGATACCATAACAAAGTATTAAGGAAGACCAATCTCTCTTAAATTGAGAGTTGGCTGGTACTGCATATATACAGAGCATTCTCCAACGGTACAATATCTTTACATGGAAAGTCAACTATTCTAAGCACAATTTATGCAATTAAATATTTCAAGTATCAATCCTATATGTATTCAAGGCATGAGTCATGTGATTGTGTCTGGTAAGATTTCCTGCATCCACATGATTTTGATTTGGTGTTGCATGTCTCACAATAATTGCTATGCACCTTTTGTGGTAGACTAAAGTCTTCATTATCCTCAATCTTTCTCATAATTGCCTTACAGGAAAAATTCCATCATCATTAGGGAACTTGATGTTGACCCCAAGGTTATATAACCAAGGGCATATCCGAGATTTTGATTATAACAAAGGATCGATGTTAGTACTAATGGTTTATTTGTCAAAATTATAATCAAAGCTAGGTACTCGAGCATATGGATCCAAATGAAGCACAAAGGTATATCCATACCATGGAACTCAAAGCACACATGATATCAAGGATAATCAAACGTAAAAGCATACGAGCATAGAAAGCATGCAAAAGACCTACAAACACTCAAGACCAAGCTAGCATCGTCAATGAAGATACTTAAATAGCTATGAGTGAGGTTTTAGGTTCTTCATGTACTTGATTGCTCAAATGATCACTCCATTGACCTAGATGGACCTTAGGATCCTTGGGTAAACTTAATTCATCACTTGAACAAGGCCTGAGTTGACACAAATGAACTTGATCAATTTATACTTGTGATATAATCATTATAAGTTCATTTCTGCCCAAATCAGTCGACTCATTCTTGAGTCAGTCGACTCATTTGAGCAGAAGAGGTCCCCTGCTCCTGCCTTGTGATTCTGCTTAAATCAGTCCACTGAATTCCCAATTCAGTCGACTGATTTAGCAAATCAGTCGACTGAATTGAAAAAGAACATCTCATCTCTTCAAGAAGAACTAAATGCTTTGAAAAATGAAAATTTAGAGTTAAAAGACAAGATAGACTCACCCCCTACCATCTCTCAATCTAGTCTTGAAAGTGAAAATACTTCATTGAAAGAAAAGATTGAAGATTTGACTAATACCTTGGCCAAGTTTACCAATGGAAGGGATAACTTGGATAAGATACTAACTAGTCAAAGATGGTGTTTTGATAAGGTCGGAATTGGTTACCAAGAAAATGTTAAACAAAAATCTTACATTAACTTCTTTCCTAAGCCTAATGTCTCTAGCACACCTAAAATCTCATGCACTTATTGTAAGAAGAAGGGACATAATATCCACACTTGCAACATGAGAAAGAGACCTAAAAGTCTCACCAAGAAGGTGTGGGTAGTTAAGGGAACCTCACCTCCTATGGCTAACCCCTATAGACCCAAGAAAGTATGGGTACCAAAGAGAGTTAATTGAACTTGTGTAGGTATGCTTGAAGTCATCAAGCAATGAGAAATGGTTTCTTGATAGTGGTTGCTCAAGGCATATGACAGGTGATAGATCTAAGTTCGTCTCTTTGAAGCCCAAGGACGGCGACTACGTGACATTTGGAGACAATGCCAAAGGTAAGATAATTGGCATTGGTAAGGTTGGTAAGAATTCCTCACTTTGTGTTGAAAATGTTTTATTAGTTGATGGTTTAAAGCATAATCTCCTTAGTATTAGTCAATTATGTGATAAAGGTCATAGAGTTACTTTTAAATCCGATAAATGCATAATTGAGGATGAACATAAGACCCTATTTGTTGCATATAGGATTGGTAACATCTATGCTATAGAGTTTGAAGAAATCGCATTACAAAATGTACATTGCTTCTCCGCTTTAAATGAAAATCATTGGTTATGGCATAGAAGACTTGGACATGCTAGCATGGATTTAATTTCAAAATTATCTAGGCATGAACTTGTAAGAGATTTACCAAAAGCAAAGTTTTCAAAAGATGGAGTTTGTAGTGCATGCCAATTTGGAAAACAAACCAAGTCTTCTTTTAAATCAAAGCCTCATATTTCAACTACTAGACCTTTACAACTCATTCATATGGATTTATTTGGACCTATTGCTATTGCAAGTCTTGGAGGGAAGCATTATGCATTTGTAATTGTTGATGACTACTCTAGATATACATGGGTGTTCTTCCTTGCACATAAAAATGAGACTCATGCTACATTTGTTACATATTGTAGAAGAGTCCAAAATGAGAAAGGCTATACCATTACACATGTTAGGAGTGATAGGGGGAGCGAATTTGTCAATAAGGATATTGTACAATTTTGTGATGAGAATGGTTTTGGTCACAATTTCTCCGCTCCTAGAACACCTCAACAAAATGGTGTGGTTGAAAGAAAAAATAGAACACTTGAGGAAATGTCTAGAACCATGCTAAATGAACACTCTTTACCTCAATATTTTTGGGCCGAGGCCGTTAATACTGCATGCTATGTAATGAATAGAGTTCTATTAAGATCTAAACTTGGTAAAACTCCTTATGAACTATGGAATGATAAGAAACCTAACATAGGTTACTTTAAAGTTTTTGGTTGTAAATGCTTTATATTGAATGGTAGAGATAAACTTTCCAAATTTGATTCTAAATCCGATGAAGGTGTGTTTCTTGGCTATTCCATGAAGAGTAAAGCATATAGGGTGTTTAACAAGAGAACTTTAACCGTTCAAGAATCAATGCATGTTGTATTTGATGAAACTAACCCTCTTGCACCCAAGAGATATGTGAATGATGATGATGATGATATAGGTACAAGCTTGCAAGAACAAGTTGAAACCTTGAGTCTAAATGATAAAGAAGATCCACTAGACAAAGGGAAAGAAAATGAAGAAGATGAAGTTATTGAAGACAAGAAACCGGAAGAAGAAGTTGAAGTTGAAAATGCTCCACTCCATCCGGATGTTACTAAGACTTGGAAATTTGTGAGGAATCATCCTAAAGATCAAATCTTAGGTGAACCCTCACGTGGGGTAAGAACTCACTCTTCCATGAGAAATTTATGTGATCATCTTGCTTTCCTATCTCAAATTGAACCTAAAAACATAAATGAAGCTAAAAATGATGAGTCATGGGTCCTTGCTATGCAAGAAGAACTCAATCAATTTGAAAGGAACAAGGTTTGGACCTTGGTACCTAGACCATATGACCATGGAGTAATTGGAACTAAATGGGTATTTAGAAACAAAAAGGATGAATCCGGAGTTGTTACTAGAAACAAGGCACGTCTTGTAGCCCAAGGTTATAATCAACAAGAAGGCATAGATTATGATGAAACCTATGCTCCGGTAGCTAGACTTGAAACCATAAGGATGTTACTTGCATATGCATGTCATAAAGATTTCAAGTTGTTTCAAATGGATGTCAAAAGTGCATTTTTAAATGGTTTCATAGAAGAAGAAGTTTATGTTGAACAACCTCCCGGTTTTGAAAGTCATGAATTTCCAAATCATGTTTTTAAACTAAGAAAAGCTTTATATGGTTTGAAACAAGCTCCTAGAGCTTGGTATGAAAGACTTAGTGGATTTTTACTCAAAAATGGTTTTAAGAGAGGAAAACTTGACACCACACTTTTTATTAAAACCATTGATAATGATATGCTTTTAGTTCAAATCTATGTTGATGATATCATTTTTGGATCCACTAATGAGAA
This sequence comes from Liquidambar formosana, assembly GCA_039720395.1. Lineage (NCBI taxonomy): Eukaryota > Viridiplantae > Streptophyta > Magnoliopsida > Saxifragales > Altingiaceae > Liquidambar > Liquidambar formosana. The sequence continues at coordinate 3,611,763 of CM077834.1, forward strand.
TCTTTGCAAAGAATTTTCTAAGATTATGCAGGAAGAATTTGAGATGAGCATGATGGGAGAATTGACATTCTTCCTTGGACTTCAAATCAAACAAACAAAGGAAGGAACTTTCATCAATCAATCTAAATATGTCAAAGATCTACTCAAAAAGTACGGATTAGAAGATGGTAGAGAGTTTTCTACTCCAATGAGCACTTCCATCAAAATTGACAAGGATGAAAAGGATAAAAATGTTGATCAAAAGAAATATAGAGGTATGATTGGAAGTTTACTTTATTTAACCGCAAGTAGACCCGATATCATGTTTAGTGTTTGCTTATGTGCTAGATTTCAATCATGTCCTAAAGAATCTCACATGCTTGCCGTTAAGCGTATTTTTAAATACTTAAGTGGCTCAATTAACCTTGGATTATGGTTTCCTAAGTATACCTCTTTTGATATGCTTAGTTATTCCGATGCGGACTTTGCCGGTGGCAAAGATGACCGCAAGAGCACTAGTGGGACTTGCCATTTCCTAGGACATTCACTAGTATCTTGGTTTAGTAAGAAACAAACATCGGTTGCACTCTCAATCACCGAGGCTGAGTACATTGTAGCCGGTAGTTGTTGTGCACAAGTGTTGTACATGAAACAATAACTTGAGGACTATGGACTTCACTTTGACCACATTCCCATCAAATGTGATAATACTAGTGCTATCAATTTGACCAAGAACCCCATACAACACTCACGGACCAAGCACATTGAGAGAAGACATCATTTCATTCGTGATCATGTTCAAAGAGGTGATATTGAGATTGATTTCATAGGTACCGACCATCAATTGGCCGATATCTTTACTAAACCTCTTCAAGAAGACCGTTTTAACTTCATTAAAAGAGAACTTGGCATGTGTTTAATGCATGATGTAGTGAATTGATGCATATCTTGGTTTTTCTACTCTTATCTTGGTGTATTTCTACGTTATGCATTGCATTTCACTCACACACTCAAAAGATGTTGGTTGAAATTGATTTACCTAGTGTTTCAGTTGACTGAAAAGTTAAACCAGTCGATTTAATGGGCATTTCAGTCGACTGAATTGACTATTCAGTCTACTGAATCAGGCCCTGTTCTTAATTGCACTCATTGGGCAAATCAGTCGACTGGTGTGCCAAATAAGTCGACTGAAATGGCAAATGAGTCGATTGAAATGGACTTTCAGTCCACTAATTCAGGCAGTGGCCTATGCAGCCATTCACAGGACAATTCAGTCGACTGAAATGGCAATTCAGTCGACTGAATCTGCGATTTTATAAATATTACTCGCGACTTTTCATTTCAAATCACACCCATTCCCGCGACGATTTCACTTCTCTCTCTCTGTAACCTCCCAAACTCTCACAACAATGGCTCGCAAGACGAAGAATCCAGCTAAACGCCCTCACACCGGTGAAGGTTCATCATGAAACCTACGACCAAGGGTTCCAAACCCTCCACCACCGCTGGTGCAACCACCCGTTGAGCAACAACCCGACGAAGAAGAAGGCGGAGAGTTTGTTTCTCTCGATGCACAGCAAAAGTTTGATGAGGACTTCAGTCACCGCACCATCGTGTTCAGTAAATATGCCCCTTTGGATTTCTTTGAAGAGCATTTTGTTCTCATTGCAAATTATTTCCGTCTTTTGGGTTTTTCATTTTTCTGAAAAAACCCATGTATACTTATCTTGTGCGCATCTTTTTCACCAATCTTGACTATATTAACAATCATATCCTTTGGTCTCAAGTTAGTGGTAGAGTTATATCTATGGATCAAAACCTACTTGCACAAATATTTCATATCCCTCGTGGTCAACATCAAATCCTTGTGACCAACGAGTGGACTCACTTTCAAGGGTATGATCCTATCCTTGCCCTTAATCAGATCTGTGGTCGCAATGATATTGTAAACCGTTTTAAACCCAAAGCCAAGGAATTAACTCCCAATGCTCGTTTGATTCATCACATGATTACATACAACATCCTTCCACGGGGTGGCGGCCGTGACCATGTCTCATATTTTGACATTTTTCTTATCTGGTGCATTATGAATACCATTCCCATTGATTTGCCGTTCATTATTTCCAACCACATTGTCGATTGCCAAAAGAAGAAAGTGGCTAGTCTCCCCTACGACTTCGCCTTGACTCGTGTTTTTGAACACTTCCAAATCCCTCTTGATGAGGAAGCCGTAGTCACCATCTCTCACACCAACACCTACTCCGACATGACTCTTAAACAAATGCACTACAAGTTTACTTCCAGGGGTTGGGTACCGAAAGATGATCCGGATGAGGTGACCGATGAGGAACAGGAGGCTGATGACCCTATTCCTCCTGGTGAAGAAGAGCAGCAGCCACATGAGGAGCCTGGTGAGCATGGCATGGATGTTGAGCCTCCACAGCCCCCTCCTGCATTTGAGCCTCCTCCCTTTGAGCCTCCACAGCAGCCCACTATCCCTCCTACCGGCGTTCAGACCATTTTGACAGCTATACAGGGTTTGCAGGTCTCCATAGATGGCATTGGTACTCGTCTCTTGGCTCTTGAGAACCGTCAGACACAAATCGAGAATGACATGGTCACCTTGAAGCGCTATGGTGATATCTTTACGACTCAGGTGGACCAGCGTCTTGCCAGGACAGAGATTGACATACGCACTATGCGTAACTCATTGACAGCCATTGAGCGCTATGCCCGTCGCAATGCACCACCACCTCCTCCACCACCTCCTGCCCTTGCAGATTCGGACGCACCTGGTCTTCCTGAGCATATTGACTTGGACTCCTAGCTTTTTGTTTGATGACAAAAGGGGGAGATATATTTTGATTGATGTATCTTGAAACATCTAACTTATTTTGGACACACAGTTGACTTGACACGGTTTTAGTTTACCATAGCTTATCTATAATGGTTAACTCATAACTTTTTGGATATGTATTTGAACTATCTCCACAGTTGATTATATTCAGTTTATTTGCTTTACAATGCTTTGTGCTCATTGCTTATTACTTGTATTTCATCTATGCATAATGTGAGGGGGAGCTTGCTCCATATATATCATGTGTTTTATTTCCTTACCTGCCTTATACATCAATAGTTTGTCATCATCAAAAAGGGGGAGATTGTTGACCCCAAGGTTATATAACCAAGGGCATATCCGAGATTTTGATGATAACAAAGGATCGATGTTAGTACTAATGGTTTATTTGTCAAAATTATAATTAAAGCTAGGTACTCGAGCATATGGATCCAAATGAAGCACAAAGGCATATTGTGAGTGCCGTGTCCTTTCACTACGTCGGCTCGGGAGTACGCCACTAACCACGGATGATTAGGGCGGAGAGGGAGTCGCCACCCGATTTTGGCCTCAGGAACCGATTGACCCCTAGCAAGGGCCCAACTCGTTATTACCAAAGGAATCAAGGTTCGGAGCTAGGATACGCGGATGGGAAGGTGTTAGGCACCCATCCACGCCCGGTTAAAATCCGGCCCCCACATACATTTATTGGCTTTAATTAAAAAGGACTTAATCAAACTCGACCGCTATACAAACACTTATGTAAAATCAATTAATAGCATGCAATGATGAGAAAGGAAAAGAGGGATTAAACAGGATATATTAACAGATATTTACAACAACAGGATACTCAACAAGGCTATGAGAAATACTTACCCTGCCTGCAAAAGAGAAAGGGACATTAATCTGTAAAAATAAGGTCATGCACGTACGTGCATATGAGATGCACGTACGTGCATCCCATATGTACGTACGTACATGCCTTCCGATTGCCATGCTATATGCTTCAATTTGTACCTACATACTGCTATTATATACCCGAGAGCCTACACATGATTCAAATATGCTTTGAAAATGATGCAGAAGTCCCAGATCTAAATGTCAGAGGTACGTGTTAATATTACGAATGGATTGGTACAAATATGACAAAATAACAATATGAAGTGAATGCCAAAATTAATGGATAAATCTTATGTAGCCCTAAATGTTTGAGATAGGTGAGAAACCTGTTCAAACCTTAAATGCACAGGTAAATCAATGCCGGATTGAACCTAAACACATCCTAAATATGAATGTTGAATAAGAGGATGTACGCAGCAAATATTATATGCCATATTATGAACAATCATGCTAAATCATTAAAAGAAAACTGAAACTGAGGATTAAGAATGGTTACCCTCAGGCTCGGGCAGCAGCAGTTCCTTCACAAACGTGCCTTCCGGACCTCTCATAGACACAGCTGCCAATATCGGGCTTTTTAGAGTGGAGGTTTTATCGCCAAAATTCGGATCCCTCTCTTGAATGAAAGTGGGGTATTTATAGGCAGGGATTAGGGTTTGATTCGAAGGTTTTCTAGGGTTTCCCAGCCGCCACCAATCAGCCGTCAGCACGGGAGCTGCATATGGTAAGAGGCAATTTCGGGGGGAAAGAGATGGAATTCAAAAGAGAGGGCATGATCGTACGTGCATATCCCATGCACGTACGTGCATGGCGTATCAAACTAAGGCCAAAGGCCTACTGTGTCTCTGTGAGTCCTTCGGGCGTGCTTACGATGGTCCGTTGGCTACTGCCCTTCATCATTGGGTCTTAGAAAGTGACTTGTGGTGTCAAGTGGTACAAAATGGGGTGTTAACAGTTTGCCCCTTCTTTTGATTTTTTTCGTACAATGAACAAAATTAAAAGACCCGGAAACACTCATTTTGGACCAATTGGCTCCCACAAACCTTACATGATACAAATGCATGTATAAAGGTCGGATCGGGGGAGGTCCCCTACTTCCTACGTACCTCTTAATGAGGATCAGACCTACCGTAGTTCATGGTGTATAGTGATACCTTTCCGGGGCAATTGGAAGGTGATGCGTGGCCTTTGGGGAGTTCAACATTTTGAAATTCGCGGGGTAAATCCTAATTAGATCCAGGTTGATTAAATTCCGAATTGAAATTCGCGGGGTAAATTCCAATTAAATCCGGGTTGATTAAATTCCGAATTGAAATTCGCGGGGTAAATTCCAATTAAATCCGGGTTGATTAAATTCCGAATTGAAATTCGCGGAGTAAATTCCAATTAGATCCGAGTTGATTAAATTCCGAATTGAAATTCGCGGGGTGAATTCCAATTAGATCCGGGTTGATTAAATTCCGAATTTGAAATTCGCGGGGTAAATTCCAATTAAATCCGGGTTGATTAAATTCCGAATTGAAATTCGCGGGGTGAATTCCAATTAAATCCGGGTTGATTAAATTCCGAATTGAAATTCGCGGGGTGAATTCCAATTAAATCCGCGTTGATTAAATTCCGAATATTTTAAAACGAGTTTGGGTTGGTTGATTATCAGAATCGCCGAACCGAGTCGAACCGCAAATAAACCTGCAATTGAAGTCCATGATCGCACGTGCCTTGGTTAAGCTCGCACGATCAAGACTTATGCACGTACGTGCATCCGGTTTTCTTGGGCATTCAAAAAGACTCCCCCAGACGGCATCGTTTCCAGTGCATGGTTACGGGGTAGTTCAAAAGGCGCGAAAATGCCTATAAACTTGCACCCACCTCCCATAACTCTTACGTACACTCCTACAACCCAAGAAACCTTACATCTCCCACTCCATTTCTCCTCGACCTCGTTCTACACTCGAGCGTACTCATGGCACCCAAACGTCAGCGTACGTCGGTGAAGGTGAGCACATCAGGTGCCGCACCGGCGAGGGACCCCGACGAGCTAGGGAGGCCCGCGATTCAGAGGTGGCGCCCCCAGCCCCGTCTCCGATGTAGTGAGGGCGGCATTCTTCTTCGTCCCACCGAGCACGCTTCCCATCTTGCCGCGCTAGGCTGAGTAAGTGATTATTTCCGCAATTTTTATTTCATTTTCGGCTATTGAAACGAAACCTTGACTTTGGGTTATAACGAAAACAAATGTGAGGGGGCAAAACCTGGGGATTCGATGGGATGTCACCGAGATGGAGGAGGAAAAAATCCGGGGAAAAATACAGCTAAAGGCACGTACGTACGTATCGAATGTGCATACGTTCGTCTTATGCGTACGCACATGTCTTTACTTGGATTCAACCCATTCTTTTCCAATTAATCGTGGAATGAGACACATTTAAGCCTTACCGAGGTCCGAAACGGGTGTGGGGGTTTGAAACCCCACGGGTGTAACGGGGGATAAAAGAGGCAGCAACTTGATGCTCGTACGTGCCTGCCTGATGCACGTACGTGCTTAAGGCATGCACGTACGTGCTTGGCCATTTTTTCCAATTAATCGTGCAATAGGACAGACCCAAGCTTTACCGGGGTTCGAAACGAACGTGGGGTTGGGATACATGTGGGTATAATGGATGATAAAAAGAGGCAAAAATGGTCATAGGCACGTACGTGCCTGCCTGATGCACGTACGTGCTTAAGGCATGTACGTACGTGCTTGGCTGGTGTTTTCCTCATTATTTTCGGATTTTTTCCTTTTCATTCTGCTGCAAATATACATACCTGTGCTGTGCTTACCTGGTTTCACCTTGTGCAACAGTTGCCCAAGCTGCCCGTTACCCGTGGAGGCGTGGTGAACGCGAAGGCGTAGTGGGCTCGCCTCACAGCGAAGACGAAGGCCCTGGTTACCGGTGCTGGTTTCGGGACGGTGATCTCAGGACTGGTGGATGACAGCGACCGGGCTTTCATTCACTGTATGGCTGAGAGATGGTGGGACACCACCCATACTTTCCACATTGCCGGCCGGGAGCTGACCTTGACCCCCTACAACTTCTACCGCCTCACCGGTTTGCGTATGGACGGCCTTTCGCTTCCTTTCGACCATGAGGAGAATGAGAGGGAGAGACTCTCCCAGGAGCTTTTGGGGATTGAGTACGACAGTGCCTCCATCTTCATCTTGGACGTATATGATCGTATGTCCACCTAGGGGCAGGGTACAGCCGCCCAGCGGATCTGGATGGCACGCGGGTATTTACTATTTCTGATAGGGGGCTATCTAGTCCCGAATGCAGCGCAGACAGTCCCTTTTGGCTGGTTGTTGGCCTTGAGGGACTTAGGGAGGGCCCGCGAGTTCAGCTGGGGGGCGGCGGTGTATGGCCATGTGATCTCGGCTATGGACTCGCTGAGTCGGATGGCTGTTCAGTCCATGGTTAGCCACTGGCGAGTCTGGGCGATATATCCTTTCCTTTTCGCTCTTTTTTTTTTTTTTTTTTAAATTTTTTAAACTATCATTCCATATTGGTTTCTTATCACCTCTACTTGTGCAGCTTTGGGCAGGTCGGTACTTTCATGAGGATCCGGATTCCCCCGTAGACAAGCACGACTATTGGAGCTCCCGTCGCTTCCTGGACGAGCTGACCGTCGATCGGGTATGTCCTATTTCACTTTAAGGTACGGTTGGTAGCATTATACTCCTGTATTCACCATGTTAGTGCTTTTCCACAGATCACCCCACGCCCCTGGGAGGGTACCCCCGCACGCGCCCCTGCCGAGTGGGATGCTGCTGCCTTGACTCTCTCTACCCTGTCCACGGTGTTTGAGTGCCCTAGGGTCCGCTCTTTCTATCTTGCGGAGAGGGTGGTATGGCAGATCGCCAACGTGGGTGTGGGTGGTCCTCCGGTCCCAGTGGATCCTCCCTGTTTTGTCGCTATCCCTACTGAGGCAACATCGAGTGACCTGGCTGTCTGGCGGGCCATGATCCCTTACACGGATCGCCTATCTGCCGAGGAAATTGACTACGCCTCCTTTACGCGGGAGCGGTTAATGGGCAGCATCTTTGTTGCGCCGGTATGTATACCCTTTCCTGGTGTCTTGTTAACTTCCTCATCTCGGCTTTCTTTTTAACACTTGCGCTTGCCCTCTTTCCGCAGGCTGCTCCTGCTGCAAATGCTCCCGTTGGGCTGGCCCCCATCATGCCGGGGTGGAGCGTGCCCTTCCATGTCACACCTGATTTGGCTATGGAGGAGGATATCCCTAGGCTAAACAGGTGCATTGGGTACCCGATGGCTGAGGGTACTAGGCCGGTGAGTTCTTCAAGTCCCTGCATTTGTTAGTTTTCACACATATACAAGTAAAGCATGCATGTCCTAACGATTGCCCCTTGTTTTTCTACTCGCAGCTCACCCGTGAGGAGTCCTCGACACTTTTGCGGATGGTGGGGAGCCTGAAGGTCATGGTCACGTCTCTCTCTCTCAGGCTAGCGATCGCGGAGCAGGCTCCTGCTGGAGAGGACTGGGATGGCTTCGGGGCCGATGATGACGGCGGCGATGGTGACGGTGGTGATGGTGGCGATGATGATGATGGCGGTGATGGTGATGGTGGTGATGGTGGTGACGACAGCCCGCCAGCCTCTCCCGCCCAGACACCTTTATATGTTCCGCGTTGATACATTTGTTTTGGACATTTAGGGATATTTATTTATTTTTGGACATGTACTCATTTCTCCTTTCCTTTCTGTAGATTTGGACATGACGGTTACTCTTCTTTATGGCTGTGATATATCAGACGTGGCTTGTTCTTCTCTTTTTTCTTTTTCTCATACACCACGGTGTACACCATTTTTCCTTTCTTGTTTTTCCATTGCGCTAGGATAAATAGCAAGCCGTTCAATATAGGGGGAACACCCAAAAAGGCCTCATATGACAGGAAAAAAGGTCGTAAAATCGAGAAAAGGGGATGAAAACACGCGGAGAAAAAGTCTGGGCACGTATGTGCATAGGCCATGCTCGTACGTGCACAGACCATGCTCATACGTGCATGGCTTATGCTCGTACGATCATGGGCTCTTCACTTTCCTTTTTCTTGAACTCCGTCGAATTGGAAACTTTTTCTGCATAAAAAGCGAACTTCCTCCCTTCCTTCCCCATTGAACCCTACGACGGAAGACCCTAAGTTTGTTAAAGACATAAAACGGTGGCTCTTGTCCTTTGATAGCCGAGCTCGGGACTATTTCAAAGAGGCTTTCGGCCTCCCATGCTTGTTTGACTATTGTCGGGTGAAAATCAACTACACCTTCCTTCTCGTTGCTTCAAAATATTGGAAACCAACCCGCCACGTCTTCCAATTCAATCTGAATGAGTTGTGCCCCACACTTGAAGATTTTAGCGGTATCATAGGGTGGACTAGCTTCAATGGCTTGCTTCTTCCCCCTGTTGACAAGGTCCCTGCTGCAGAGGTGGCCCAGTTCCTAGGCCTTTCTGTGCGAATGGTGCAAGGGTGGACTTCGGGCTTTAAGGTAGACGTGGCTAAACTTGCTGAATACTTTGTATCCCGTCCTATGCCTCCTGCTGGTCAGGCTCGAGTCTATTACCTGCGCACGGCATGCTTCTGTGCCTTTGCCGCCCTCTTTTTCAGAGATAAGTCATTGAGTCTGGAGACTTTTATTGTGCGCATGATTCCGGAGATCAAAGATTTCAACCCCAGCATGGTTGTCTTAGCGGACACTTTGAACGGGCTCGATCGTGTGGCGCGAAGCAATAGTTTCTCCTTCGGTGGCAGCCCTCTTCTTCTACAGGTTTCTTTTTCTCTTTTTCTTTTTTCAGATTTTTTTTTTTTTTTTTTTTTTTTTGCTGGCATGATCGTACGTGCATGGTGTATGCACGTACGTGCATAGTTCATGTACGTACGTGCATAGGCTGTTGAGAATTCTGATTTTCCTCCTTTGTGATGCAGATTTGGTTGTTTGAACGCCTAAAACTGGTCGAAGACCCAGCTATGAGTATCTGGACATACCACTCGCAGCATTATCGTCACAGGAAGGTCATCAAACCAAATGTCGAGCAAACCCGAAATTTGCTGGAATCCATATCCTGCCACAATATTCGCTGGCTCTGTCCTTGGTGGCGGATTTCTTATGTTGTCCGAAATCTAATCCTTCCTCATAGCGTCATGTTGATTAGTCTCAAGGAGGTTTCTTTCTACTCCCGCATGCGCATCTGTCGTCAGCAAGGTCTACGCCAGGATCCGATCAAATGGGGACACCTTGGCTATACTTGCCCCTGGAAACCCAACCATGTGGATCGTGTGGAAAATGACTGGTACAACAAAGTAGTGTATTGGGCCGTCACCCCTTCTGAAGTGATTAGCCCCCCTGGGTCCTACTATAACTGGCTGTTTACTGACATGGAGAGAGAGGAAAAAGAAGAAGAAGAACACAAGAGGAAAAGGGAAACAGAGGTCGAGACAGAGGCGAGGAAGAAGTGAACTTGATTATTCCCCGTACCCCTATCAACTATTGTGCCCATGCATTTACTTTTAATCCCTTATGAGTTAATGAATAAACATCAGAAAGATGTGATGATTTTCCCCAATCAATAAAAAGCTATTATTATTAATTCGAGCACTTAGTACTTTGCCAAATTGTCACTACTCTGCCTATACATAATATTTACGGAGTCTGTCCATATTAACTGGGTTCACCAACTCGTTCCCGTCACCATCCATTAACTTGACTGCACCACTAGAGTAAATTGTCTTGATGACGTAGGGCCCCACCCAATTGGGCTTGAATTTCCCTCGAGCGTTGAACACAGGCGCCCTAAATTCCTTAAGAACCAAATCCCCTTCCTTTAAGTTCCGCGGCCTGACCCTTTTATTGAAAGCCCGAGCTATTCGTCGTTGATAACCTTGCACATGGTGCAATGCCTTGAGCCTTCTTTCCTCCAACAGTGCTAGCTGTTCATATCGCTCTTTCGCCTATTCTACCTCCGAAATCTGACTTTCCAATGCAACTCTAAGGGACTGCACTTCTAGCTCTACGGGTAACACGGCTTCCATTCCGTATACCAATGATTAGGGCGTAGCGCCTGTGGAAGTTCTCACGGACATCCGGCACCCCCATAATGCATAAGGAAGCTTCTCCACCCAATCCTTGTAAGTTACTGCCGTTTTACTGAGGATTGTTTTAACGTTCTTATTAGCAGCTTCCACGGCTCCATTGGTCTGGGGCCTATAGGGTGAGGATTTGTGATGCTGGATACCGAATTTTGTGAATAACTTCTTGACCTCATCTTCGAAGTGCATTCCGTTGTCTGAAATAATCTCATGGGGTACTCCATACCGGCAGATTATGTTGGTTTCGATGAACTTGGCCACATGTTTCGATTTCAACTCTACATATGCTGCCGCTTCTACCCATTTGGTAAAATAATCGATTGCTACAAGAATATATTTATACCCACCAGTTGCAGATGGCTTAATTTCTCCGATGATATCTATTCCCCATACTGAAAATGGCCAGGGAGATGCCAGTTGATGCAACTCCACCGGTGGCATGTAGTTTGCACTGGCGTACACTTGGCATTGATGGCACTTTCTGACGTACTGCACGCAGTTAGTTTCCATAGTTGTCCAGTAATATCCCAACCGTAGTAGCTTCTTAACCAACATCCTTCCATTCATGTGTGACCAACACTCCCCTTCATGCACCTCCCTCATGAGTGTTTCTCCCATGCCGCAGTCTACGCAGAGGAGGTGTATCCCATCATAGGACCTTTTGAATAATTTCCCTCCGCAGATGATAAATTGTGTGGCGAACAGCTTTAATGCCCTACGATCCTTCTTATTGGCATTTTTCGGGTACTCCCCTTTTTCCAAGAGGTTCCAAACGTCAAAATACCAAGGGTGCCCATCATCTGGCTCTCCGTCAATTACCAAGATCCCTTCTTCATGTGCGGGTCTAAACTTTTGTTGGACGGTCAAAGGTTTTATCTAGGTTCCAGAGGGCATTTGAATCATGGAAGCCAAGGTAGCCAAGGCGTCGGCGAATTGGTTGTGAGCTTGGGGTAAGGGAGTGAAGGTTATTTTTCAGAATTTTTGGGTCAGTTTCTCTAGGTAGCCTTGGTAAGGCTTCAGGTGTTCTTCTCGGGTTCTCCATATTCTCTGTACTTGAGATATCACTAAGGCTGAATCCCCATATACCTCCACTTCTTCGACTCCCAACGCCAACAGGGCTTCTAGTCCGGCGACGCATGCCTCATATTCTGCTGTGTTGTTGGAATTCTGAAAGTTCAACTTTATCGACAGCGGCATGTGAGAACCATCGGGAGCTATTAGTAGAACCCCTACCCCATCTCCATACTGGTTCGAAGCCCCATCGAAATACATTTTCCACGCCTCGTCACATTCGACAACTAGAAGGTTCTCATCGGGAAATTCATCGTTTAGTCCATATCCCAGGATTGGGTGTTCAGCGCAGTACTCGGCAACGGTTCCCCCTTTAATAGACTTTTGTGTCACATATACAAGTTCAAATTCTGCCGATAGAATCAACCACCGAGATAGGCGACCATTCAAAGCCGGTTTCTCAAACAAGTATTTAAGCGGATCCATTCTCGCCACTATCCATACTTCGAAATTTAGCAGAATGTGCCTCAGCTTCTACACAGCCCAAACCAAAGCGAAACAGGACTTCTCTATCGCATTGTACTTCGCCTTGTAGCCTTGTAGCTTCTTGCTTAGGTAATAGATCGCATATTCAATACCACGATTATCCTCTTGTGCCAACATGCTTCCTAAAGCTTCCTCAAAGATGGACAGGTAGAGTAACAAAGGTTTACCAGGGCGTGGAGGAACTAATACCGGGGGATTCAGGAGATATCTTTTGATGGCTTCGAAAGCTTGTTGACATTGCTCATTCCATTCCTTAGGTTCCCCTTTCCTAAGCAGTTTGAAAATGGGCTCACAGGTGGGGGTTAACTTGGCTATGAAACGGCTAATGTACTGTAATCGCCCCAAAAACCCCCTGATCTCCTTCTCTGTTTTTGGCGGTGGCATTTCCAAAATTGCTTTGACCTTCGTTGGATCTACTTCGATGCCTCTGCTACTCACAATGTACCCCAACAACTTCCCTGACGTGACCCCAAATGTGCACTTCTGCGGATTCAACCTCAAACTGTACTCCCGAATTCGTCCAAAGAACTTCCTCAAATTCTCTAAATGCCCTTCTCGAGTTTCTGCCTTGACAATCATATCATCGACTTACACTTACACTTCCACTTCCTGGTGCATCATATCGTGAAGTAGTGTGGTAGCCATCCTTTGATATGTAGCTCCGGCGTTTTTGAGTCCAAATGGCATTACCGTGTAACAATACGTCCCCCACCCAGTTGTGAAGGTGGTCTTAGTCATATCTGCCGGTGCCATCTGTATCTGGTTATATCCCGAGAATCCATCCATGAACGACATTAGAGCGCTCCCCACTGTGTTATCCACTAATACATCGATATGAGGTAGGGGGAAGTCATCCTTAGGGCAAGCTTTGTTAAGATCCCTGTAGTCAATGCACACCCGCACCTTTCCATCCTTCTTTGGTACCGGAACGATGTTGGCTATCCAATCTGCCTGATCTACTGTCTTGATGAACCCCACTTTTAATAACTTGGTTACTTCTTCCTTGACCTTTAACAACCATTCTGGTACCATTCTTCTTAGTTTTTGTTTGACAGGTCTCGCTCCCTCCCTAATAGGAATGTGATGCTGTGCTATAGCGGGGTCGATCCCAGGCATGTCCTCATAAGACCAAGCAAACACATCAGAAAACTCCTGCAGTAAAGTTGTAAGATCCGTAAGTTCTTGCATGGACAGAGTAGAGCCAATTTGGATTTCCTTAATTTTCTCATCAGTGCTTATATTAATAATGATAGTTTCTTCTTTAATAGGTTCAATTTTCACATCTTGATTTTTATTAATTAGCTCACCTGGGTCTAAAAGATCGTGCATTTGTGCAATTTGATTGTTAGGGGACACAGCAGAGTAAGCAAAATCAAATTTCTTTGAATTATTGGAAATTACATCGGTGGACAACTCAAACCCATACCCCGACTCGGACTCAGACTTAGACCCGACCCTAGACTTTTCCTGAGTAGGCTTATTAATTGCCTTGACACCATATGTGACTCTAGCTGCACGTTCCCAGATCCAGGTGCTAGTGTCCCCATCAGCCACAACAATAAGCTTGGTAGGGATAGTCTCATCAGTCAGAGAGAACACTTCTTCGCCGTACTTGGATGACAATAAGACCTTCCAGCTTGTCTGATCCACATTTTCTGCCCAGTCTCGCTCTTCACTTTCTTCTTCTAGGGTCCCCCTGTCTATATCTTCCAGATTCAGCTTCTCACTAAAGAATACTTCCAACCCAGGCTTCCTTTCTCCACTCCCTTGGTTTATCCATGGCTTAGGAAATCCACAATAGGGGAAGTTTTCTCCCTCTTTCACAAAATTACCATTGAGAGTTTTTTCATTCTTGGGGATGCATTTATCCTCTTCTTCAGTGTATCCTAGCCCTCGCCGGTTGGTTTGCATACGGAAATCCGGGAACTCAGCTATCCCTTCCCCTCTTCTGCCCAGCCCCATCCCAGGCATATACCCCAACTTCCTCATGATATGAGTCACGATATGGCTGAGCCCCTCCCCAAAGTCGGGAGATACCTTCTCTCTTCCAGTTTCCTTCCTTTCAATCACCTGTACCAGCTCGAAATCTCTCTATTCCAACTCTCCGCTTCCTTCCTTTACTCTCGATATTTGCCCAGTTATTTCTCCGTCCCCATGGATCACTAGAACTCCTTCATCCCAAGGCAATTTTATTTTCTGGTGCACAGTCGAGGGAACAGCTTGCAAAGGGTGCAACCAAGTTCTTCCCAACAGCAGGTTGTAGTTGGCGGGAATGTCCATGACGCAGAATTCCACCATTGACTCAACGGGCCCTATTTTGCAAGCGACCTTGAAAGTTCCCATCACACTCCGACAACCGTTGTCATAACCCTTTACCGTCACAACAGAAGGTGTTAAATCCTCCTTGGCAATCCCTAACTTAGTCGCGGTGCGCATCAGGCAAACATTCAATGCGGACCCATTGTCGACCAGAACTATGGGTATTTTCAAATCCCTACATTCCACCGTGACATAGAATGGCTTGGCATGCCCGGCCCCTTCAAGTGGCAAATCTTCATGGGAAAAGGTCATCACAGCCTTGCTCACCGAGCTTACCCCCATAAGCAATAGAACCTGCTCTGGTGTGGTTTCCATCGGCACTTCTTTCCTTGCTAATGCATCCAGTAAAGCCTGGCGATGTTTCTTTGAGGCGATCAGCAAGCCCCAAATGCTTATACTTGCTTGTGTCTTCTTTAACTGCTTCAGTATTCTGTCCTCCTCCTCCTCGTTTCGCTGCTCAATCCTCTCTCTTATTTCTTGGTTCAACTCTCTCCCGGGATGATCCCCTTCCAAATAATTAGGTTTGTAATGCCTCCCTGAACGGGTTAAATGCATGGAATCCTTCTTCATCTCTGCCCAAATATCTTCCTCCCCACTATCATAATCTTCCCACGGAGCCTTTTTTATGCCGATCATGAGAATGAATTGTGACGGATCCTCCATTTCCTTCGTATCACTAACCATATTCATGTAGGCAGGAGGTGGTGTATTCCGATAATTGGGAAGAGGATTGTTCTGAATATTGGGCTTGTCGCCGCCTGGAGGGGGTAATTTACCTGAATCAATCAGATCTTGGATTTCATTCTTTAGGCGCATGCAATTGTCTGTCTTGTGACCGATCCGCTGGTGGAAGTCGCAAAATTCATTCTGCCTCCAATACGAAGGGATCGAGTTAGGCAATGCTCTTGGTTCCAAAGGCTTCAGATAATCCCTTTTGCTCAAGTTGGCCAAGGCTTTGGACAACGGGACTCGCAAGTCATGGTATACCCTTGGCGCTTTTGGTGCTGCTTGCGTCTGCTGGATGGCTCCCACCGTAGCTTGTGGCTGGGTTCCCCCGCTAACCCTAGCATTTCCGCTTCCACCACCACTACCAGAACCGTATACCTTCTTCTGCCTATCCATCTGACCGCGGTGAATGGCATCTTCGATACGGGTCCCACACTGGTATAATTGCTCGAAATTCATGACGGAGGAAGTCAACATTCGATCAAAGTACACGGGCGTTAGATTCCTCAAAATGATGTTTATCTGGTCAATTTTGGTCGGCCTGTTTACCGTGTTGACAGCTTTAGCCCTCCAGCGAGTCAAAAATTCTGAGAACGTCTCATCCGTCTTTTGCCTTGTCATCTCCAAGTCCCGTAGAGTGACATCCAACATAGTGTTGTACGCGTACTTATCTGTAAATTTTGAAGCCAGTAGTTCCCAAGAGTCCTTGACTTTCGGATTGAGTGCATAGTACCATTTTGAAGCATCTGCCGAGAGAGATAAAGGGAAGGCATATAACACTTGATCGGCAGTCAATCCCCTCATCCGGGCGATGCTCAAGTACTGGCGCAGATGCTGTTTGGGGTCACCAGTGCCATCAAATTTTTCATAGTCGGCTATTTTGAATTTCGGAGGGAGTTGCACCTTGGAGTCGGACGTAATCCCTGCCATAGAATACATGTAATCATCCATGCCTTGTGATTTCTGCCACGCTGTTTGCATTCGGTCCATCCGAGCTTTCATCTCAGCGTTCTCTGCTGCCAGCTTTTCTACTTTGGTATCTTTCTCCTTGGTTTCTTTCCTTTTCAAGTAGTCCTCATAGTCATCATCTTCCCACTTTGGGTGCTCCTCCTCATTAACCTTGGGCTCTCCTTTCTCCTCAGTTTCGGGTGGCTCTTCCGTTCTCCCTTTCCCTTTCTCGAGCCTGGTAACTCGGTCCCGCATTTCATTCATGAAGCCTTTCATTTCGGTCCTATCGCTCCTCATCTGTTCAAGGATATCAGCCAAAGTCACCTGTTCTGCCATTCTTCCAGTCGGGGTTCTTCTTAATCTATTAGTGGTCGGAGATCGGGCCCAAACACTACTCGGTGCTCCTCTCCCTGGTGAATCAATCTTGCTGAAACAGGAGTTGAGCGTAATGAGCACATGTCCATTAAACTTTCTCCCCTAGCCCAATCCAAATATCTTCAAACCCTTATCTAAACCCATTGCTAGAGCCTTGTCATGTTCACTAGATCTTCCAAGGGTCTATGATGGGCAGATATTAATTTATAAAGTCGAACATCATTCTACCTTTGGCTCGTTACAAGTTCGCACATATCTCACATGCTCACTTTGGATCCAAGCCCATTTCATTATTTTCATTTGGATAGGCTTAGTCCAATTACAAGATCACACTTTATTTTACCTCTCACTCATCAAGCCTTAGGTAGAATGATATTGGACTTCGATGTTCAATTTTAGATGGGTTGTGTTTATTCATCACAGTGGTCTATTCCTAACTCTCAGCAGGTCTACGTGGTTCATCAGCTTTCTTTGTTTGAGCCCATCATGCACACATCTCACACCTCATTTGGATTCTAGGCCCATTTTGTTCATTATTTTGGTTATCATCATTTTTTCTTTTTTTTTTTTCCTTTTTTAATGGGCCTAGGTCCAGTTACAGCATCACTCAATCTCCCCTCAATTGGGCTTAAACTAGAAAGCTTATGTACAACATGGGCCTCGTCCCATACCCGCGCTATACAAATGAATATGGGTGCAACATGACATGCGATATGACATACATTCAAGCAAGGCTATGCAAAGGTCTCTAGGGCACTAGTATGGTCGGTCAATTAAGAGTACTTCTTCTTCAAGGGTCACCCAGGCTAGGGTGCTCAAAGAACGACCCGTTAACGTACTCACTAGCTTATTACAGGCTAGTGGCACAGGCCGTGGGTTGATGGTGCTGAATCAAGTTGCCCATAGGAACTAAATGGAACCTGTGTCTCTAATCAGACTGCCATCGAGGGATAACAAGTGCCAACTGTCGTGCGCGTGTGTGCAATTTCGGTCTTATTCAATTAAGTTTCCTAATTAATTAAAGCCAATAAATGTTTCGGAATCTAGCTCTCTATCCCCAGTGGAGTTGCCATTGTGAGCGTCGTGTCCTTTCACCACGTTGGCTCGGGAGTACGCCACTAACCACGGATGATTAGGGCGGAGAGGGAGTCGCCACCCGATTTTGGCATCGGGAACCGATTGACCCCTAGCAAGGGCCCAACTCGTTATTACCAAAGGAATCAAGGTTCGGAGCTAGGATACGCGGATGGGAAGGTGTTAGGCACCCATCCACGCCCGGTTAAAATCCGGCCCCCACATACATTTATTGGCTTTAATTAAAAAGGACTTAATCAAACTCGACCGCTATACAAACACTTATGTAAAATCAATTAATAGCATGCAATGATGAGAAAGGAAAAGAGGGATTAAACAGGATATATTAACAGATATATACAACAACAGGATACTCAACAAGGCTATGAGAAATACTTACCCTGCCTGCAAAAGAGAAAGGGACATTAATCTGTAAAAATAAGGTGATGCACGTACGTGCATCCCATATGTACGTACGTACATGCCTTCCGATTGCCATGCTATATGCTTCAATTTGTACCTACATACTGCTATTATATACCCGAGAGCCTACACATGATTCAAATATGCTTTGAAAATGATGCAGAAGTCCCAGATCTAAATGTCAGAGGTACGTGTTAATATTACGAATGGATTGGTACAAATATGACAAAATAATAATATGAAGTGAATGCCAAAATTAATGATAAATCTTATGTAGCCCTACATGTTTGAGATAGGTGAGAAACCTGTTCAAACCTTAAATGCACAGGTAAATCAATGCCGGATTGAACCTAAACACATCCTAAATATGAATGTTGAATAAGAGGATGTACGCAGCAAATATTATATGCCATATTATGAACAATCATGCTAAATCATTAAAAGAAAACTGAAACTGAGGATTAAGAATGGTTACCCTCAGGCTCGGGCAGCAGCAGTTCCTTCACAAACGTGCCTTCCGGACCTCTCGTAGACACAGCCGCCAATATCGGGCTTTTTAGAGTGGAGGTTTTATCGCCAAAATTCGGATCCCTCTCTTGAATGAAAGTGGGGTATTTATAGGCAGGGATTAGGGTTTGATTCGAAGGTTTTCTAGGGTTTCCCAGCCGCCACCAAGCAGCCGTCAACACGGGAGCTGCATATGGTAAGAGGCAATTTCGGGGGGAAAGAGATGGAATTCAAAAGAGAGTGCATGATCGTACATGCATGGTCTATGCACGTACGTGCATATCCCATGCACGTACGTGCATGGGGTATTAAACTAAGGCTAAAGGCCTGCTGTGTCTCCGTGAGTCCTTCGGGCGTGCTTGTGATGGTCCGTTGGCTACTGCCCTTCATCATTGGGTCTTAAAAAGTGACTTGTGGTGTCAAGTGGTATAAAATGGGGTGTTAACACATATCCATACCATGGAACTCAAAGCACACATGATATCAAGGATAATCAAACGTAAAAGCATACGAGCATAGAAAGCACGCAAAAGACCTACAAACACTCAAGACCAAGCTAGCATCGTCAATGAAGATACTTAAATAGCTATGAGTGAGGTTTTAGGTTCTTCATGTACTTGATTGCTTAAATGATCACTCCATTGACCTAGATGGACCTTAGGATCCTTGGGTAAACTTAATTCATCACTTGAACAAGGCCTAAGTTGACACAAATGAACTTGATCAATTTATACTTGTGATATAATCATTATAAGTTCATTTCTGCCCAAATCAGTCGACTCATTCTTGAGTCAGTCGACTCATTTGAGCAGAAGAGGTCCCCTGCTCCTGCCTTGTGATTCTGCTTAAATTAGTCCACTGAATTCCCAATTCAGTCGACTGATTTGAGTATTCAGTCGACTGATTGTGCGATCTCAGAACTCCAACGGCTAGTTTTTGAAAGGTTGTTGAGACATTAAATGCCACCAAACGGCTCTTTCCCGGCATTTATTATACCAAACGGTCATATTATGCCCATTGCCTATATAAACAATGATTCAAATGCATTTATGATAACCAATACAAGAGAATTCATTGTTTTCATTCTTTAAGCCCTAAATTCATTAAGAGCATTCATTGAGCAATCAATTAGAAGAGAACTGAGCTTTAATCTCTGTGTTATTCACTCTTAAAGAGAGTTTCTTTGTACACAAATCTCATCTCTACAAACTTGTAATCAAGGGTTGGTGATAACCCCATTCTTTGCACTTGAGAAAGTGTGGCTGAACAAGTGTGGTTGAAAGCACTTGATTTGTAAAGGTTTGCTGCTCCACCTTGAAGGAGAGTGATAGTGGATTGGTGAATCCTCAAGCGAGCTCTTGAGGCGAGGACGTAGGCGGGAAGGCTGAACCTCGTTAAATCTTGTGTTTGCATTCTCTTTCTCTCATTCTCTCTACTATTTATTGTTGAGATATCTCTATTTGCTATAATCTGATTTTAGTTTGCTATTACATTTTTTAATTGGCCAATAACCCTATTCACCCCCCCCTCTCTAGGGTTGATTACTTGGGACAACACTTGACTATGGTTGAATCCTTGGACCTCTCTTCAAACAAGCTCAACGGAGGAATTCCTTCGCAATTAACAGGTTTGACATTCCTTGCAGTCTTAAATCTTTCGCATAACCATTTGGTGGGACCGATACCTCAAGGAAAACATTTTGCTACATTTGAAAACAATTTGTACAACGGAAATTTGGGGTTGTGCAGATTTCCATTGTCGAAGAAATGTGGTGATGGTGAAGCACCATAGCCACCACCGTTGATTGAAAAAGAAGACGATTCAGAGTTTGCTGGTGGATTTGGATGGAAAGCAATGTCAATAATGGGGTATGGATGCGGAATGGTAATTGGGTTGATAATGGGATTTTTTATACTCCTAACTGGAAGACCTGAATGGTTTGTGAGACTTGTTGAAGGAATACGATACAAAAAGGTGAAAAGATCGAACAAGAGCGCTCACAGACAGGAAGGAAGAAGAAATTGGCATATTGATGCTTACTTTGGTAAGTGATCGAAATGTTTTTAGAGTTACGGTGTTAGATTAAAGAGTCCATTTTATAATTATGGTATTATAAGGTCGCATTATAATTTGTAATAATATTTATATTTCTAGTCAGCTAGGTATGTTTTAGTGTTTTTAAACATCAATCATACTATGTTTTAGTCATCTAGGTATGTTTTAGACTTTTTCTTTGTGTTTTTTTTTTTGGGGGGGGGGGGGGGGTTAATTTTATTTTTGCTGACTATGTCTTGTTGCTATTTTCTATGTTCTGTTTTATCCTTGGTCACATTTGGCTTCAAGAATAATACTCCTAACGTGGAGTGAAATAACGAGGCTTCGACAACACTCGCAATGTGGCAATGGCAATGCTTTCTTTCCGTCATTCTATTTTGGACGAGAAGATGTTGCAGTCCTATTTTAGTCATTGATGTCGCAATGTGGCAATGCTCTCTACAGTGGCAGGGCAGCAAAGTCATCATGTATGTGGACCTTTGTTCTGTTCAAGTTTTTAGGTCTACGCTGGATTTTTCTTTCTTTTTTTTTTCAATTTTTGGAACTCCTTTGTAATAGGATGGAATTTAAAAAGTACTCTTTGTTCTTATTTTAATGGCCTCTTTTCTTTTTTTAGAGTGCTCCAAAATTATTGTCTGATTCAAAAAGTCAATGATTTTTTTTATTTGATTTCTAAAAATACTCTTTTTTATAGGTATTTTATCTTTTTCTAATATTTTGAACATTTGGAAAGAAAAATTGGAATGTTAAAACATATATATTGTTATAAAAACATTTAATGGGATATTTTACGAAAAAACAAAGATTTTTTTTTTTTTTTTTCAAAAATACAATCAATTAAGAACAAATGAAGTAAAATATTTCCATATATTTATATGGGCTCACTCAGGTTCACACAGCGGGCTTTTGTGATTGGTATAGGGGTATTTTTATTTTTTATTTTTTTGGGTGGGGGGAAGGACCGAGGAGGGGTACAAGATGAGAATAATATAATAACAAGTGTATTAAACAAGAAAACATTATTATCTGCACTGGAAAATTGTTTGAATCACGAGGGCCAGGTGCGGTTTGGGTAAGACTAGGGATCGAGTGCCAGATTGTACGCCCAAAAAAAGAAAGAAAGTAAATAACAAATAAATAAAAAGTACATTGGGAACTATGGAAGCAACTAACCATCCAATCAACTTCGAGGGGTGGACTGAGTGGTCCAAGGGCCTCTTGCTAAGCAAGAGGTCTTCGGATCCATTCTCACCACTCTCCCTCAAGGCCACTCCCATGGATTTTGGTTCTATAATTACTTGGTGCATGTGGGACGAGGGGACTGCATGTGCCTAGGGGATTAGTCAGGTACAAAGCATCTAGAACCTCCTAATATCCAAAAAAAAAAAAAACAAAAACAAGAAACTAACCATCCAATCAAAACAAAGGGCTTGAAATTGTCAAACCAGAAATGGTATGCTGTGAGGCCAATCAATAAATCATCAAGGTTTTAAACCATCTAAAACCAAACCCATAGGCTATAGTTTATTTTCTCTACCTTCAAATTCTAGAGAAAATTAAGGTTTAAAAGAAGAATATTTTCATTGGTGCCATGTCACTGAAAAAACAACGTATAGGGCATGTTTGTTTGGTCGAAATTAGGGGAATTGGAATGAGCCATTCAATTCCGATTCCCTCCGATGCTCTCCTAACAAACAAGCCATAAGTCTCATCCATGATGCCTAGCATCACTTCCAATTCTTGTTGAAATCAATTACTCATCGTTCATTTCAAGTGAGTCTCACGTCAGAAGGTGGATCCCAAATTTATTTTTTGTCAATTCACCTTTGACACTCTGCCTATATGGTTATATAGTTTTTTAGGTACCCAAATTGTAAAACATGTACTGTATATAATTTTTCTGTAATCAGAAGTTTGTGCATATAGCGGCAAAGAAAAAGAATTGTGAAATGGCGTGATTCTGGCAGCACAGTTGGATTTGAGTGCGATTAGTGTAGTCTACATCTTAATTGGGTAAGGTTCCAACAGATGCATCATAGCGTTTCATTGTTTATTAAAAATTGTCACTCTTGATGCCATCTCCAATCTCTTACGAATTGTCTCATCTTCTCCCCAATTGATGCTATCTCCAATCTCTTAAGAATTGTCACTCTTGATGCCACTTTTCATTAGTATTCGCATTTTCATCATAAGTCTTTGTATTTGTAACAATATATCCACTTATTAGTGTCCGCGAATAATTTCTATGAACGTATTAAAAGGGAGGCAATGTAATGAGAACTTGAGAAATAAACGTCAACTGAAGCCACTAAGCACAAAATGAAAAGAAAGAAGAAGATGACGATGATGAAGTGAATCAACCAATATAATGCTTGTAAAGTGGAAGACTTGAGGAATTTGGGACTGAAACTTTAATCAGATCAACATAAGAATTTGGACCATTTTATGAAAGTAGCATTTAGGGGTGGAAATTTTGGATGACTTTGTTGACTGGAAAGTCATAGGAGAATATGCGGAGGAGGAGGAGTTGAACATGCTAGATTCAGCCAAGTCATGATACCATGTAGACCTATGTAGAGTTGTATTGTTTCAAGTTGTTAGTCGTTGTTGTTATCTCATATTTTAGCTAGAATTTGATAACCAATATATTTCCATATTTATATGTGCCTACTTGATCAGGCCGGTTTCTACGCGTAGGGTATTGGATACCACGAATTCGAAGCTGATCCAAGCCAACTAAAGCCAAATCTTTTAATTTATTTTTTGAGAATTTCTGGGTTTTGATTAGTTGGTGGTAATTAAGAAAAATATTAAGGCTTAAAATAAGAAAATTCACACCGTTGCCACGCGTCTTTGAAAAAATCCATGAAATTTCTTCCATGAGATATTGCATTTATTTCAATTCTCCTAAGGAAGACTCCAGGAATTTACCATAGCACAAAGCCCTTCTAGGTTGGTTCCAAAACGTTTCCAGCTCATGGACATAAAGATGTATTCCAAAAGTTGCCTAAAAGGAAAACCTGGGCCTGCTGGCAGCGGGGTGAATTTTCAGGAAAAGGCTTGGGCCTTGGGACATAACCTTGGGACTATCTCTTGCTTGGGAATGGGGCTTCAAAGCTGGTACTCTGTATTCTAGAAAGAGGACGGCTGTTACAACCCCTCAACTTTATTTGTAAATCTTACTTCTTTTAACTTTTTGAGATTTGATGAAAAAAATATATAAAGTTTTTGTGAAAAATGGGCATGTTGTCTACGTGCTATAAACATTATTTCGAACAACTTTGTAATTAAAATAAATTTTTTCCAAAATCTGTCGTTACAAAAGACTTTTTGGTCATTTATAGGTCTATACTTCATTTTTATAGAAACGCAAATTATAAATTGCCAAAAAATCTATTTAAACGATAGATTTTAGAAAAACTTTTTTTTACAAAGTTATTCAAAATGATGTTTTTTTATTAAACTATGTAGCTAATTTTCATGAAAGCTTTTTATATTTTCATAAAATCTTAAAAAAATTAAAATAAATGGGGTGTACAAATAAAGTTGAGGGGTCAGGTAGCCTTGGCCCTCCTCATTGATACGGGACCCTAGATCCAAACCCTATTATGGGCCTATCATCCACGTTTGCAAAAAACCTCTTTGGAGACTGCCAAAGCATACTCACACACTTCCTTTACTTCTTTTTTTTTGTCCATTTTTTTTCTTAGTGACCATCAATAAAACGTACCCCCACCCCAAATCCATCTTAATATCAATAAATAGATATCAATCAATGTCGATTCATAAGCTTGAAACCGAGATTGCTTTTTTAGGATATATAGCATTGCTCTTTTTCTTTTTCGTTTTTTGCCTTTTTTGGATAATAAGCAAATATTCATTGATGAATGGTTTATTACAAATGGTCACTCTTGATGCCATCTCCAATCTCTTAAGAATTGTCACTCTTGACGCCACTTTTTTTTGGGTATCCAACTGTTGGAAATGATTTAAATTAACTGATTTATTATTTTGTTTTTTAAAATCTTTTTGGATAAGATCAAATCTTTTTAGATAAGATCAAATCCTTTTTGAATAAAATCAAATCTTTATTAAATAGATTTTTGGATAAGATCAAATCTTTTATGGATAAGATAGAATCTTTTATGGATAAGATGGAATCTTTGTATTAATGACTAAGAGTTTAAGTCTTACAAGTAACCTATTACTTCTTTTATAAGTTATCAATTCTCTTATATATAGGGATGCTGGGTATGTTATTTTAGAAGAGTTTGAGAGAACCAACTTGTGGTTACTTTTGGTGTGACTTTAAGTTTCCAAGTTAAGAGTTTTATCTAATACTTAACTACTATATGTTTTGAGTTTGTGTTGGGCATCTTGAAAAAAGGTTGAAGGTACTTGGTTCCTACCGATTAGTACAAGATAGCAGAGGAACGGATCTGAGTCCGAGCTAAGTTAAATCCCGAAGATAGAGTTGCCAAAATCCCTTGCACGTATGGGAGGCTCCAACTATCTTCAAGAAGCGTTATCACTCCTCTTAGCTGGATTGGGATTGACTTTATTTTATGTAAGGTAACTCGTATTAATTCTATTATTTTGTTATTTGCTAACTGGAACGGGATTAATTATATTTGGTGCAAGGTACGTAACTTCTGTTATTATGTAAGGTAACTCGTAGGAAAATGCTTGTCCTTGACCATCTTGATCATTTCCAGCCTCTCTTACCGTCTTCAAAGAAATTATATGTAGGAAAATGGATGACTGGATTAAACGTGTTGATTGGGATAAAAGTAATGTAAAATGGATGCACTCATGCAGTCATGCACTATACTTATTAATGTCGGTCGCACGATCGATTTAGATTACTTTAATTTTCTCATTTTCAATGGGCATATCCATTCAACAAGATGAGTCTTCATAACCAGGATGATTTCGAGGTAATTGCCATTGTTGTGACTTGTGAAAAGGAAAATCTTCAAAAAAGTGTATTTGCCACTTTAGAGTAGGAACAAGAGAACTTAATTAGTAAATTTTTTTGATTTATTGGAGTTTGAAACAATGAAATGTTAAGAAAAAATGTAAAATGAATGCAATCATGTAAGGTGCTGGCACTGGTAGAGAAGGCGTTAATAAGAAAATGAACCACGAGATTATTATTATTTATTATTAATTGACACTTTAAATTGAGATTTCTTTGGTTAGGTGATTTTCGAATCCTTTTTTTTGGGATTTTTTATCTTGTTTTTTTCTAAAATAAAAAAATTAGATATTTAGAATGAAATAATCCAAAATCATATGACATCATAATTATGTGCCACATTTGGTTCCAGATTTTATTAGTGAAAAAATAAAATATAAGGAATTGTGCATTTTCTTTTTTTGGTAGATAATGGAAAATTGGAAGAAGATATTTTATATTTTATATTGTCATTTCATTTTCTTTTCTCGTTTTTTTATTTTATGCTTGGTAAATAAAATAAAGTTCATCTAATATAAAGACCGTCAGATCCTATATTGGAGTTGAGATTGGGAGCACATGCTCTTAGTGTGATGGTGGCCTGGTGGGGTAAGACCTTGGAAAGACTACTTGGACTTTTCCATTAACTTGGCAGTCTATTAATAGTACCCATATCCACGTAACCTTCTGCCTCAACCAAATTATTCCACTCATTTCTTCAGTTTTTTGGCGTCTTAAAGAATAAATGAAAAAACAAAAAGGAAATCCCTACAGAGCATCAGAGGTTCATTTCAACTTCTAACATTTCTTATTGTGGCTTGTTAGACATAATCATTTGCTAAAAAAATTTGCAAAATGGAGTAAGAGGTTTTGCTCACTATTGCACGCTGATTGTTGCCTTTGTGGTTACTGGAACAATCAAAAAATCCCCGTAATTTTCAGTTGGTGGGAAATCCTCTTGATTAGCCTTCACAGAGGACCTAGAGGAATTTAATTGTAGCATAACCCTTTCTTGGTTCCAAAAAGTTTCGAGCTCATGAATATGAGGTGGCATAAACTAATTATGGCCCATCAACTCATTCATCTTGGCCATTCAATTGTCTGGCCATGCTTGTAAGACCGTGGTTAATTAATATAGCCACAGTTTAGGGACCAATGATAAAGTGAAATGAAATTTAAGTACTAATATCTCTACAAAAACAAAATTTATGTGAACTTTTTTACATATATGTGCTCAAATATTCAAATTAATTAGTTTGTTTATTTCGAACAACGACGATTAAATGCAATGCAAATTTCTTGTAAATTACACTAAAGACTAAGGAAGATGACTTCGTGGCCTATAGAGACTTGCTGTAGCCCTACTCATGTTATTTCAGCTTAACGTGCAAAAGTGGAAAAGCTAAAGACATGCATGAATTTTGTTTACACGGTATGTAGTTGTCTTGTCTAATCCATGACCCAAAAATATATTGATCCAAAGCCTGATCCTAGCACTAATAAAGTATGGGTCCACTTGGAATGGGTATTACACTCACTTTAGACTTTACAAGCTAGTTAAACTGGCTGTCTATAGCCTGGTTGACTAGTCCATGAAGTTGACACACCTAGAAAAAACTAAAAAATAAGTCCGTCAACGGTAGTTGCATCATTATCCCTCTTGCAAGGAGCTTTCTCAAATAATTGAATATTACAGACATGTAACTTAAGATATGTGTCATGTCATCATATTTATCAAATTGAATCCATCCTACTAGCTTACGATCTTTTAAAAATATGTTAAAATGCGCTAATGTGCAGGAATTAAAGTTAATAAAAAATTTGATCCAATACTTTTTGTATAAGAAAGAACATTGAACTTTAATCCACGCATTTGATTAAACACTTCATCATTTTATATATAGCAAAATTTTGTTTTTGGGACCTTTATATGATTCTCTATCCAATGATAAAAAAATAAAAAATAAAAAACTTAATACACCCATGAAGCATCATAACTGTTCCCTTGGAAATATATCTACTGGGTAAAGAGTAAATTATCATTTTATTTAACTCGCTAAAAGAATTATATCCAATCAGATTACAGTGACAATTAGATTCAATTCCTCTATTTAATGAAGCTAAAAAATATAAAAATAAAAGAAGCATATTTTTATCCTAGAAATATCTATAAAAAAAATGTAATTTAGGTCATCGGGTTGGTCCAAAGACAGAGTCTTTGATTGCGGATCGAATCTATACCTGATATTGATTGCTCTATCAATTTATCCATCAACTTGACTCTAGGGTTTGGAAACACCTTCGATCGATCAGTCCAATCCATCTATGGGAAATACTTCTTCAATCACAATCCATGGCTCCTAAAGTCCAACACGTAAATTTCAAGTAAGAAAATTCTACGTGGAAATAAAAGGAGGTGGAAACAGAAGATGTCCTTTTTTTTTCTTTTTCTTTTTTATTATAGCTTAATGGAGGTTTAATTTCCCTAGCTTTTATAATTTTGGAATTATTAAGGTCGCATTTTAATTAGTAATAATGTTCATATGTTCATACTCGTAGGTATGTTTTGGTGTTTTACACATCTATCGTACTAGATAGTTGGACTGTTAGAGCTACCACTTAGTCTTGGTCCTAGAACTTTAAGGCAGTCGTTTTTTCTTTTCTTCATTTTTTTTTGGGGGGGGGGGGGGGGGGGGGTCTATTTTCATGTCCAACAAAAATTATGGATTTTTTCTCCATTTTTTGCTTGGGGGGTTATGATTCTAAATTTATATAGGCCCATTCTCATTTTAGAAACCAAAATCAACTATTTAATGCTTTGTTCCAACCATTCTATTTTTTGGCTCACAGTATTAGGACAAGCTTTCAACAAAATACTATTGAAATGTCAAAATTACCAAATTCTCGCCCTCCACCAATGCCATTCAACAAGTCATAACTAAGAATATGTGGCCCGACAGTCTTTCAATAAGAGGCTCCATCAGGATGTTCATCCTTAAATGTGTGAAGGGACCACTTCTGGTGCAACAAATATTGCTACTAGCTTCCTGAAATTGTTTACACGGCATGTAGTTGTCTTGGGTCCACATCGAACTAGTATTAGACTCACTATGTAGGCTAAACTGACTGCCTATTGGCTAGTCGACTACTCCACGAAGGTGACTTATTTGAAAATTTAAATTGGTCTAAGGAAAAACTGAAAAATGAGTCCATCAATGATGTTGGCACTGTTACCCCTCTTGTAAGGAATTTTCTCAAATTCTCACTTATTTTGCACATATAATCTAAGATATATGTCATGTCAATTACCCAGAAAAAAAAAATGTACTCTAAATTTTGTTAGTGAACTTGTCAATTACCCATCAACTCATTCATTCTATTCCTGACCGTTCAATTTTGATAATGAACTTGTCCACTAAAACAAAGTGAGGCATATGCTAATAAAATGTACTCTAAATTCTCATTTTAGAAGCCAAAATCAACTATTAAATGCTTTGTTACCACCATTCTATTTTTTGGCTTGAATTATTAGGACAAGCTTTCAACAAAATACTGTTGAAATGTCAAAATTATCAAATTCCTACCCTCCATGGCTCCGTTAGCCCTTGCCACCAATTGCATACAACGTACGAATCATAACTAAGCATATGTGGCCCGACAGGCTCTCTGTTAGGAAGTCTCACATCCCACATCGATTAAATATCGAAGAGTGAGGCTATTGCCACCACATAAAATACTCAAAGCCCCCCATTAGTTTACACTTTTTGAGGTTTTATGAAAAATATAAAAGGTTTTTATGAAAATTAATAGCATTGTTCACTAGAAAACATCATTCTGAACAACTTTGTAGAAGAAATTTTTTCCAAAATCTATCATTTAAGTAGATTTTTTGGCCATTTACAATCTCTATTTCATTTTTCATGAAAAATTGATTAAAAAAAAAAAAACAAAGTCTACTTAAATGACAGATTTTGGAAAAACTTTCTTCTACAAAGTTGTCCAAAATGATGTTTTCTAGTAAACTCCGTGATTTGTTTTCATAATTTTTTCTTATATTTTTCATAAAACCTTAAAAATGTAAATTAAATGAGGGGCTTAGAGTATTTTATGTGGTGACAATAGCCTGACCCAATATCGAATTAAACATGTTTTCATATACCATTTTGGGTTCTTCACTTGTAAGTTTAGGATTTTAAGTTGGAAACTTAACATGATATTAGAGCATGTCGTTCCTGAACCCGTTTCGCTCATAAGCCTGTCTTTGTTGTCCACGTGATAGACCATTTAAATATTGTTAAGCCTGCATGTGAGGGAGAGTGTTGGGAAGTCTCACATCTCACATCGAATTGAACATGTCTTCATTTGGACCCTCTACTTATAAGTTTAGGCTTTTAAGTTCAAAACTTAACACTCTTAATAAGAGGCTCCATTAGGGTGTTCATCCTTACATGTGTAAAATGACCACTTCTGGTGCAACGAATATTGCCACTAGCTTCTTGAAATTATTTACACGGCATGTAGTTGTCTTGGGTCCAAATCGAACAGGTACAATTTCAACTGTATGGGCTAAACTGACTGCCTATTGGCTAGTCGACTACTCCACGAACGTGACTTATTTGAAAATTCAAATTGGTCCAAGGAAAAATTGAAAAATGAGTCCATCAACGATATTGGCACTGTTATCCCTCTTGCAAGGAATTTTCTCAAATTCTCACTTATTTTGCACATATAATCTAAGATATATGTCATGTCACTTACCAAAAAAAAAAAAAAAAAAAAAAGAAAGAAAGAAAGAAAGATATATGTCGACATGTCATCATATATCTCAATGAATCCATCCTAGCTACTAGCTTATGTTCTATCAAAAATATATTAAAGTATGCTACACAGGACAATCAAAGTTAACAAAAAAAGTAGGTCAAATACTTTCGTATGAGAAATAATCTCGAATTTTAGTTGATCTGCACATATAATTAAATTTTATAGGCTAAACATATTGACTACCTACTTGGTCGACTAGTCCATGAAGGTGACTAATTTGAAAAATCAAACCTAGAAAAGACTAAAGAATGAGTCCATCAACGATGATGGCATCGTTATCCCTCTTGCAAGGAGTTTTCTCAAATTCTTGGCTATTACCGACATGTAATTTAAGATATGCATCATGGCATCATATTTAAGGTTTATCACAAGGAATCCCTTCTATTAGTTTACATTCTATCAAAAGAATGTTAAAATTTTTTAACACGCAGCAATTAAAGTTAATAATTAAAAAAAGGGGTCAAATACTTTTGTATAAGAAAGAACATCAAACTTTAATCCGCATTTGATTAAACACTTGGTCATTTTATATATAGTGAAATTTTGTTTTGGGGACCTTTATATGATCTCTATCTAATGATATAAAAATAAAAAATAAAAAACTCGTTAATACACCCATGACGCATCATAAACATTCCCTTGGAAATATATCTAGTTGGTAAAGAGTAACTTTTCATTTTATTTAACTTGCTAAAAGAAATACATCCAATCAGATAACAGTAACAATTAGATTCAATTCCTCTGTTTGATGAAGCTAAAAAATATAGAAATAAAAGAAGCATATTTATATTCTAGAAATATCTATAAAAAAAAAAATGTAATTTAGGTCATAGGGTTGCTCCAAAGATAGAGTCTTTGATTGTGGAATCTATATCTGATATTGATGGCTCTATAAATTCATCCGTCAACTTGACTCTAGGGTGTGGACACCTTCGATCGATCAGTCCAATCCATTTATGGGAAATACTTTTTCAATCACAATCCATGGCTCCTAAAGTCCAACATGTAAATTTCAAGTAAGAAAATTCTACGTCGAAATAAAAGGAGGTGGAAACAGAGGATGTCCTTTTTTTTTCTTTTTTTTTTTATAGCTTAATGGAGGTTAAATTTCCCTAGCTTTTATAATTTTGGAATTATTAAGGTCGCATTTGAATTAGTAATAATGTTCATACTTGTAGGTATGTTTTGGTATTCTTAAAAATCTATCGCTCGCACTAGATTGTTGGATTGCTAGAGCTATCACCTAGTTTTGGTCCCAGATTTTAAGGCCGTCATTTTTTTATTTTTTATTTTCCTTCTTGGCGGGTGGTTGTTATGAACTTATGATTCTAAATTTATATAGGCCCATTCTGATCTCATTTTAGCTATTAAATGCTTTGTTCCCGCCATTCTATTTTTTGGCTTGCAGTATTAGGACAAGCTTCCAACAAAATACTGTTGAAATGTCAAAATTATCAAGAACATGTGACCCGATAGTCTTTCTATCAGAGGCTCCATCAGGTTGTTCGTCCTTCAATGCTTAAAGTGACCACTTCTGGTGACTGGTGCAACGAATATTGCCACTAGTTTCTTGAAATTGTTTACACGGCATGTAGCCACTCCATGACTCAAAAAATTTTGACCCAAAACATGACCCCAGCATTAATAAAGTATGGGTCCACATCAAACAGGTATTAGACTCACTGTATAGGCTAAACTGATTGCCTATTGGCTAGTCAACTACTCTACGAAGGTGACTTATTTGAAAATTCAAATCGGTCCAAGGAAAAACTGAAAAATGAGTCCATCAATGATGTTGGCACTGTTATCCCACTTGCAAGGAATTTTCTCAAATTCTCACTTATTTTGAACATATAATCTAAGATATATGTCATGTCATCATATATTTCAATGAATCCATCCTACTAGCTTATGTTCTATAAAAAATATGTTAGAATATGCTAACACACAACAATCAAAGTTTATAAAAAAAAGCAAGCCAAATACTTCTGTATGAGAAAGAACCTCGAACTTTAATCTACACATATAATTAAATTTTATGAGAAAGAACCTCGAACTTTAATCTGCACGTATAATTAAATTTTGTAGGCTAAACATACTGACTGCCTATAGCCTAGTCGACTAGTCCATGAAGGTGACTAGTTTGAAAAATCAGACCTAGAAAAGACTAAAGAATGAGTCCGTCAACGATGGTGGCATCGTTATCCCTCTTGCAAGGAGTTTTCTCAAATTCTTGGCTATTACGGACATGTAATTTAAGATATGCATCGTGTCATCATATTTACCACACTGAATCCATCCTAGCAGTTTACATTCTATAAAAAAATATGTTAAAATGTGTTAACACGCGGCGATTAAAGTTAATAAAAAAATTTGGTCAAATACTTTTATATAGGAGAGAAGACCAAACTTTAATCCACACATTTGATTAAACACATTTTAGGGTAAACTACATATTAGTGTTACTAACTTTACCCCAAATTTCAATATAGTGCACAAACTTTTAATTTGTCTAATTTAATGCACTAACTATACACTAGTGTTTCAATGTGGGTAAATATAGGACGGACGTTTAGTTCACTAACGGGGCCTCACATGTGCCCATGTGGTGGTCCATCTGGTGCCGACGTGGCATCCTAGGTGGAGTACAAACTACATATATATTAGTGCCACAAACTTTACCACGAATTTCAAAGTGGTGCATAAACTATTAATTTTTCCAATTTTGATGCACGATCTATTAATAAGTGTTTCAATGTAGGTAAACCTGATCTGGCCGTCTAAATCCATGACGGGAGCCCCACATACGCTCACCTGGGAGCCTATCTTATGCTAACGTGGCATTCCCAGTGGATTCTTGATCATTTTTTTCACGTGGCATCCTCACGTGAGACAGCAGTTATGCAGTACTAATGTTCATCTTTGCAATCATCCTCTAATGTCATACACATGTGATGCCCATGACAAGAAAAATGTTCGAGCCTCCACCGAAGACATCACGTTGGCGCCAAATAAACCTTCACATGAGCACACATAGGGCTCCTATTACGAATTTAAACAGTCATCTCACGTTGGCCTACATTGAAACATTTATTAATAGATCGTGCATTAAATCAGGTAAATTAATAGTTTATGCACCACACTGAAATTCGTAGTAAAGTTTTTTACACTAATATGTTAAAATGGGGGAGACTCCAGCTTAGATGCCACGTCGACGCCAGATGGGCCCGTTAGTGAACTAAACGTTTGTCCCATATTTACGCACATTGAAACACCTAGTATAGTTGGTGCATTAAATTGGACAAATTAAAATTTTATGCACTACGTTGAAATTTGAGATAAAGTTAGTAACACTAATACGTAGTTTGCCCCACATTTTATATATAGTGAAAAAAATTTTTGTTGAACCTTTATATAATTGTTAATCCAATGATTTAAAAAAAACTCTTTAACACACTCACGAAGCATCATACTTGTTCCCTTGGAAATTTATTTACTTGCTATAGAGTAACTTTTCATTTTAATTAACTAGGTAAAGAAATACATCTGATTAAGTGTATTATCTAAAAAACCATCAGAATACAATGACAGTTAGATTCAGCTCATCTGTTGGATGAAGGTAAAATAAATAAATAAATAAAAGAAGTACATTTATATTTTAGAAACATCTGAAAATATTATTTAGGCCGTAGAATTGCTCCGAAGACAGAGTCTTTAATTTTGCAACCTACACCGGCCTGATATTGATGGCTCTATCAACTTGTCCCTCAACTTGACTCTGGGTTGTGAAAACACCCTTTTGTCAAGTCAAGTGCAGTCCATTTATGGGAAATTCTTGTTCAATCACAATCCATTGCTCCTAAAGTCCAACAAGTAGCTTTCAAGTAAGAAAATTCTCCTTGGAAATGAAAGGAGGTGGAAGCAGAAGTTGTTTTTTTCCTTCTTTTTTTTTTTTTTTTTTTTTTTTTTTTTTTTTTTTTTCAAAAAAGTTCAAGAAGAAGATTCTACGTAAAATGAAGTGATGGAGAACGAAAAAGTGCACGGCAGAAATCCCCTTTTTTGATCCATTTCTTTAGGATGGGAGCTATATATCAGCGCTAAAAAAATAAGGGTAAATTGCAGATAACCTCTAAAATATGGGGATTAGCAGAAAACTTTTCTTATGTTCAAAATCAAACAATGTCTTCCGCAGCCATTTTTAAAATTGCTTGATTTTGATTATTTGGGGAGACATTATTTGATTTTGAACATTATGGGGTTTTCTGTTGACCCCCATATTTCAAGGGATAATATGCAATTTACCTAAAAAAAAATGGAATGATAATAAACATTTCGTAAGAGAATCCAATGGGATCTACAAGCTTGGTCCTTTAATTTTTTGCACACTTGGAGTTCAAAAAGGTTGGTGACTACGAAACAAATCAAGAATGAAGACCGTCACCGTCAAAATATCTGACGGTGTAAACGGTGGGCCTACAAAAGTTGTGTTGCAAACAGAGACAGTGGCAAAACTCTCTTAATGTGACGATGGCAAGACCTTTGGAAGACTGGGATTTTTGCATTGACTTGGCAGCCTATAAATAGTATTCATCATTCACGTAACCTTCTGCCTCAACAATCATACCATTAATTTCTTTAGTTTCTTTTCAAGGAAAGATGGGGTGGTTTTTGTGCCTCTGCCTCCTCATTTTTTTCTTGCACTCTCAATTTCATTTTTCATCATCTTCGTCTTCTAATTCTTCTTCTTCCCAATTATGCCGTCATGACCAGAGCGTTGCCCTTCTTCAATTCATGAACACCTTTTCCTTTGATAGTGATGCTTCTGAGAGTCGAGAATCTTATCCAAAGATGAAGTCTTGGAAGGAGGGTACTGATTGTTGCTCGTGGGATGGTGTCACGTGTGATTGGGTGACGGGCCACGTGATCGGCCTCAACCTCAGTTGCAGTTGGCTTAATGGCACCATCCATTCCAACAGCAGCCTCTTTCTTCTTTCTCACCTCCAATGGCTCAATCTCGATGACAATTACTTCTATCCCTCCCCAATTTCGCCTAAGTTTGGTCGGTTTGCGAGTTTGACACACCTCAACCTCTCCTTCTCTATATTTTCTGGTCTTATTCCATCAGAAATCTCCCACTTGTCCAAATTGGTTTCACTTGATCTCTCTAAGAATGAGGATTGTCAATTAGAAACACGAAGTCTGAAAAGGCTTGGTCAAAACCTAACCCAGTTAAGAGAACTTTTTCTCAACGAAGTAAACATGTCTTTCGTTGAACCTGGTTCCTTGATGAATTTGTCTTCTTCCTTGACATCTCTCGATTTGGGTTATTGTAGATTGCGAGGGAATTTACCTGGTAACATTTTTCCCCTACCAAACTTACAGATGCTCAGGTTAAACGGAAATTCTAATCTCTCTGGTTATTTTCCAAATATTAATTGGAGTATTTCCCTCAAGATTCTAGATCTCTCTTACACGAATATCTCAGGAGAAGTATCTGGTTTAATCGGTAAGTTAAAGCATTTGAATTACTTGGATCTCTATGGTTGCAAATTCTCTGGGTCAATTCCAGAATCCCTTGGAAACCTTACTCAAATCACTCATTTGAGCCTCTATTCTAAGGATTTCATCAGTGAAATCCCATCATCACTGTCGAACCTTGGGCAACTCACTTATTTGGAACTCTCAGGGTTCAATTTCAATGGCCAGTTCCCATCCACAGTTGCCAACTTGACACACCTTATCACTTTATTGCTTCCGAATAATACCCTAAGAGGTCCCATTCCTTCCCTAATTCTTCCAAATCTAATGCACCTCGGCTTATCTTATAACTCACTCAATGGGACATTTTCATCTTGGGTGTTTACTCTACCATCATTGGTGTTCCTAGACCTTAGACATAACCAAATCTCTGGTCATATTGAGGGGTCAATTTTTAAACTCGTGAACCTCACTACTCTCTTACTCTCATCAAATAATTTAAGTGGGATTGCGGAGCCAGGCAAGTTGTCAAAGCTCAAAACTCTAGAACGACTTGATCTTTCATATAATAGTCTGTCATTGAGCACCAACAGTAACAACGTCACCTCTACCTTGCCCAACCTTTTTTATTTGCGTTTGTCTTCCTGCAACCTAAGTGAATTCCCGTATTTCTTAACAGCCCAAGAGAATTTGGAGCTGCTAGACCTTTCCAACAACAAAATTCATGGCGAGATTCCAAAGTGGGTGTGGGACATGGGAAAGGATTCATTGTATGATCTGAATCTTTCTTCCAACTTGCTGACAGGTGTAGTGCAACTTCCATGGAAGAATCTTCTTTATATTGACCTTCACTCCAATTTGTTTCAAGGACCACTTCCAGTTCTACCGCTTTCCACACTCGTGTTTTCTATCTCGAATAATCATTTTACCGGAAAGATCCCTTCTTCGACTTGCAATGTGAATCAACTTCATGTTCTCGATTTGTCTAATAACAGGTTGAGTGGCACAATTCCACAGTGTTTGGGAAACTTTAGCAATTCTCTTTCGGTGTTGGATCTACGAATGAATAGCTTTCATGGCTCCATCCCTACAACGTTTGCAAAGGGCAATAGATTGAGAACTCTCAACTTGAATGGCAATCAATTGGAAGGACCTATACCACAATCTTTAATCAATTGTAGCAACTTGGAAGTTCTAGATCTCGGAAACAACAAAATACGTGATACATTCCCCATTTGGTTGGATACTCTTCCAGAGCTACGAGTTCTTGTCCTACGATCAAATAGATTCCACGGTGTCATAGGCGCTTCCAAGACCAGGTTTCCCTTCCCCAAGTTACGGATAATCGACCTGTCTCACAATGAGTTCATTGGGGCCTTGCCGACAGATTATTTCAAAAATTTGAAAGCTATGATGAATGTAGACGAAGGAAAAACAAAAGTGGGAGACTACATGGGGCAAACATATTATCAAGATTCCGTGATGGTGACGATGAAAGGGTTTGAGTATAAATTGGTGAAAATATTAGCCATCTTCACAACCATTGATTTGTCCAACAATACATTCTCGGGACAGATTCTGAAGATCATTGGAAATCTTAATTCACTTAAAGTGCTCAACCTTTCACATAATAGCCTTGCAGGACAAATTCCACCGTCACTAGGGAACTTGACGCAGCTTGAATCATTAGATCTCTCTTCAAACAAGCTTGATGGAGGAATTCCTTCGCAATTAACATATTTGACATTTCTTGCAGTCTTTAACCTTTCACATAACCATTTGGTGGGACTGATACCTCGAGGGAAACAATTTGACACATTCGAAAACAATTCATACAATGAAAACTCAGGGTTGTGTGGATTTCCATTGTCAAAGAAATGTGGGGATGTGGAGGCACCACAGCCACCGCCATCTATTGAAAAAGAAGACAAATCAGAGTTTGCTGGTGGATTTGGATGGAAAGCGATAGTCATGGGGTATGGATGTGGAATGATTTTTGGCTTGGTTATGGGATTCTTCGTATTTATAACTGGAAAACCTGAATGGTTCGTAAGACTCGTTGAAGGAAGACCACACAAAAAGGTGAAAAGATGGAGCAAGAGTGCTCTTAGGTGGGGTGGAAGAAGAAATTAGCAATTGATGGCTTTCTTTGGTAAGTGATGCAAATGCTTTTAGCTTTATGTAGTTAGATTAAAGAGTTCCTTTCATAATTTTGGAAGTATATGGTTGTGTTTAAATTTGTAATAATGTTTTTTAGAGGTAAATTTTAGTGTTTTTAAACATACACGGGGTATATTCTATCACAGTAGATAGTTGGGCACTTGGACTGCTAAAACAGCCAACTATTCTTGGTTTAAAGCCCTGGGTTTTTTAATCTATTTTCATGTACAAAAGAAGCAATGGATTCTTTTTCTTTGCCTTTTTAAAGGGTGGGGAGAGGGATCGAGGTAGAAATATAAATAGATTTATATGTTATTAGTATAGTATATTTATATTATTAATCTGCATTGTCTTTTTTCTTTCTTTCTTTTTTTTTTTTTTTTTTTTTTTGTGGGCTAACTATGTTTCTCTTTTTATTTTATTTTATTTTTTATGTATCCTTCGTCATATTCTACTACAAGATCGAATAATACTCCTAACTTGGAGCAGAATAATGAGGCTCGGACAACACTCGCAGTGTGGTAGTGCTTTTGTTTCCACCATTCTGTTTTGGTTTGCAGTGGCATCATAAAGAAGATGTGCAGTCAAACTTTTCAACAGAATATTGTTGGAATGCCAAATTTATCAGATCCTTCACCATCACTCCCCCGCACCTAATGCATGGAGGAGGAGGAATTGAACGTGCTACATTCAGCTAAGTCATGATATCATGTAGACCTATGTAGAGTTGTATTGTTCTAAGTTGTAATCGTTGTTGTTGTTCTCTATTTTAGCTGGAATTTGATAAGCAATATATTTCCATATTTACATGGGCCTACTTGATCAGGCCAGTTTCTACGAGTGGGGTACCATGACTGATATAATGTCTATTTTTCCCTTCTTTTTTTTTTTTTTTTTTTTTTTTTTGCGTGGGGGTGGGGGGTAAGAAGAAAAAAAACATAACATCAGAATATATTGAACGAGGAAACATTAGTATACTGGAATATATTTGGAATAATGAACCTTGATTCATTTGATATTTGGGTGTGTAACTCTGGTTGGGTTTGGCTGTTTGGGTAGGTCAGGTAACCAAGTCCGTTAGTTGCAGATCAGTTGGTTAGGCATGGTGTTTCTATCAAGTAGTAGATTGCTTTTAGAGATAAGCAGAATCTTCCTAATCGTATCATTGCTTCTATTCGTCTAGAACAGCGCAGCAAGGTCTTCTATACTTAAGAGTTTAAACTTTTTATTCTCTTTGTATTAGACTTCTTTGAGGGGTTAGGTAACTTCGTCCCCCCTTTTCTAGCTAGGTGTATCTTTTTTATTTTTTTATCAATGAATTTCCCTCCTAGAGGTTCCACCCAAAAAAAAAAAAAAAAAAAAAGGAAAATTTTGCACTGCTGGATTGCCGCCTTTCACCTTGAATGAGTTCATGACAGCCCTTTACACTGTTGATGACGATGAGGGGACGGCACTATGACGCTTGTGTCATTAATCTTCACATTGCATAAATTTTGTTCTAAAGTATTCATGTTTCAATGGGAAATTATGGGGTTACAGTTTATTCATTCATGGAAGTTTTGATTGAGTTTCTGACTAATTCGAAGGTAACAAAATAAGTTTGTAGCTACTTCTGGTAATGCTCCATTGGTGAGATGATTATTCTACTCCATCTAGATTTTGTTTCTTACTAAAGAAAATGCTATAATGGCCGTCATTGGCTGCATTCATTGAGCCACTCCCCATTATTGAGTTTGTAGCTCCAACATTGGATAAAGACGTCTATTTAAGGCCATTGTCGGATGCATATGGTGTTGACTAAGGTTTTACATATACGCCTTTATATTTGTATACGACTTTCAATGTATTGAGAAACAGGAGAAAAACTTCCATGTAACTGTGATAGGGCCAGTGGTATCACAAGCCAATAGGAGGCTTGCAAAGTGGGATTGTCAATGTACTTTTTACCCTCACAATCCCACTTTGCAAGCCTCCTATTGGCTTGTGATACCACCTGGCCCTATCACAGTTACATGGAAGTGTTTCTCGAGAAACAGGCCTATAATCATGCTTCATGTTTTGTTGGTAGAGTGGTTGATCATGATGTAATTATTTATTTATTTTAACAGAAAAAAACAAGTTTTTTTTTGCCCTGATTTATCATTTTTATTTTATCAACTTATAGTGGCTCTCAACTCCGCAAAAATGCCAAAGCCATGGGATTTTTATAAATAATTTTTTCTGCCAGTAAAAACCACTGACGAGTAATTACATTTTTCCTTTTAAAGAGAATTTGTTACAACGGAGTCAAAATCATCCTTAAAATTTTTCACTTCTGAAGAGTGGCTCTGTGACCACCGGTTAAGCTCTGTTGGCCATAGGTGCAGATTCACTTTTGCCCATGCTCTATTTTGTTCTAGTGTTTAATTGTGGTTTTGTCTAATAATTCCAGCAGGCTTTAACTAGATAACTAGATGGCATCTTTTAACAATGCTTTTTCGTTCCTTTTTAATTTAAAGTGACCAAAACACCCTTATGTTACCTTTTTTGGTAATAAAAGAGCATATCAAAAGTATTTTACTGCAATAGTACTATGCAAACATTTCATACAAGGCTCAAGCTTTCAGTAAATGGTAGCGTTTTGGACTGGATTACAGGGCTGTGTTGGGCCTGACCCCGATAATAAAAACTGAGCCCAAATCCATACGTGCCCATTTCTAAATGTAACAAGGCCCACGTAATTCTTTTCACCTTCCATTGTTTCGCCTGTCTGAACCACACTCCCTGGATGAGGAGTATCTAAAATCATTGAAGGCTGGATACGTCACATGTGCAAGAAGGTCAAGGTCATATTTTGATTTGAAACCCTGTGGAAAATTTCTCCACTCGTCTTCTGCTAATCCCATCTGGGTTTTGGCCCAAGCTGGCTGTCATGGTAATTTGCTCATAACCTTTCCTTATAATTCCCAAATTGGGCTTTAAGACTGATTCTAGCCCGAGTTTGACTTGAATGCGATTAGTGTAATTCAACACGCAAACTGTATGGTTACAACAGAATATAGTGTATTATGGCTTTGATTAATGCACTACATTTTCCTGTTAGTTTTCTGTGTGTAATAATCTAGGAAACACCAACACTCTAAAACATTTGGAAATGCAGTGTCCAACACGTATCGAACACGACACTTGCCCAATACTCCTACTTCCCGTGTCAGACACACTTAGGAAGTGTCCGTTATTTTTACTTCTTTTTTTATACCCGATACGGTCAAGACACGGCTTGGACACTTAGCCGACACGTGTATTGTGTAGGACACCCCTACGATGCAATGGGAAGGTTTTTTTTTTTGCATATTTTGATAACTGGAATTAGATAATAGATGACGATGAATTTGGTTTTTGATGTTTTGAGTGAAAAATGGAACAATGCTCAAAGTTAAATGTCATTGTTACAACTTAATAACTCATTATGACTTATGGACTTACAGGTGTCTTGCTTGTTTATATAATTACGAAATATATCTTTTATTTCCTCATATATTTTAATTCTTTTTTTATGTGTATAATGGAACTATCAATTATATATATATATATATAGATAAATTATAAATATTTATTTATTTATTGTCGTGTCCTTGACGTGTCGTGTCTTAGTTTTTTTAAGATTTTTTATATCGACGTGTCAATATCGTGTCGTACCCGTGTCCTGTGTCCGTGTCCGTGCTTCTTAGGTAATAATGATTTGTTCTGTTGATGGCTGAGAAGGGGTCAATGGTAGATGATTGTAGGTGCGGGTTTGGACTTTGAAAGGAATGTGAATGAAGAAATCATTTCCATATGGCATGGGAGCTATTGTTCTGACTAGTAGAAGTCGTCTGAAGCTGAAAAGCACAAAAGCTAGAAAAAGAATGGAGTGAAGCTGACAGTATAATGCTTGCCCCAAAGGGCTTACCAAAGGAAACTGTCTTTTTGGAATAAATCATTTATCTTCAAGTGGCTTACCAAAGGCTTATAAAATAGCAAAAATGACATTTACCCTTCAAAAAATAATAATAATAAACCAAAATAAATTTTGAGGCCTCCAAAAGGGTCCCCGAACACCCTTTGTTATCTTAACTTCCTTTATCTATAGAAGTCCTACAAGTGGGAGTGGAAATTGTTGGGTCTTAGTCTTGTGCTTGCTAAGTCATTTGCAACGCACTGCTTTTTCTAGAACACGCTTGCAACATGAAGAGTCTTTGATGGGTATTTCAAGCTAAAACTAAAGCACCGTACCTTTGATGTGTGAATTAGACAGGAGAAATCAAAAGCTATCACCTTTAACGTGTGAAATATGAAAAGGAAAATAAAAGATGGAGAAAAGAGAAAAACTAAAGCACCTTTAATTGTGTGAATATGAAATGAAAGGGGAAACAAAAGATGAAAGAACAGAAAAAGTATAGTAAAAGACAAACTATTGTCAGCGCAGTAGAGACTATTAGGCTAAAGTACTCACGTGACCATGCGCTTTTACATTGTATGAAAGTGTAAAGTTGGTCATACATTCAGACTAGTTTTTCTCGGTCATTGGATATCTCAACTAGCCTGGACTGTATATAGATCCAATGATGAACGGTGTAAACTGAAGGCAGAGAATAAATTTGATCCAACGGTGAACGGTGAGCGTTGCCCTTCTCCAATTCAAGAACACCTTTTCCTTCATTAGTTTTGCTTCTTCTAGTTATTGTGATAATCGAATAGTATCCAAAAATGGTAAATATGTCAATGGATCAGATTTTGATCTGAATCCGATCAAAAAATTAATTAGGATATTGTAAGAGAATTGTGATCCAATAATTCGTTAATAATCCGAATTCGATAATACGTTACTTAACAAATCAAATATAGATATTGCTTAATCCAATTCAATGAATTAAATAATATATTTTATTATTTATTAGTTTACCACATGATTTATGGTTATTATGAAGATTATATATTAAAAATGTTAAAGTTTATTATCAAATTTAAAATATATTTCTTATGATCATAAAATTTTTAAATAAGTTCAATTTTTTTCCTAAAATTCATGCTAATTTTTTGTTAGCTATACATTTTGTAAGATTATCAGATCGGATCGGATTTTCGGTTGAGCATTCGAAAATAACAAATTCGGATATGAATTTGTATTTTATAGGTCCATTGGATTATCGGATCGGATCAAAGTTATTTCTTGTTGGATCGGATTCAGATGTACGGGTCAAATCCGACCCAGGTCTAAAGATGGTGTCTTGGAATGTGAGTAATGATCACTCTTCATGGGATGGCGTCACATGTGAAGAGAGAGAGAGAGAGAGCATCCCATGTATTTGCACGGAAGCAACTCTTAGAAATTGTCAAAAATAAGAGAAGTCAATCCCCCTACCCCCAACCCCACCCCCCGGGGCCTTTTCGAGTCTATCATGATTTGGTTAAATGAACACGTTATTGTGTTTCCTCACACTCATGGTCACTTGTTTCAACAAAATTTAATGTATTATGGATTAATCAGTCATGATATTTTTCTTTGTGAGAGAATGGTTTATGCAGTTGGCTTAATAAACATTCAAAGAAGCTTCAACTTTTTACATATTTAATGAAACGAATTCAGGTTGGATTTTTTATTTTGGAAATTGCTATTTGTCCCAAAAAAATTTCCCAAATACAAAATCCCACATAATGTTACAATAATAACAACCCACAAATTTGAATTGAAACAGTGAGATCTAATACTAAGATGCCACCTCATTTGGGATCTTGAATTTGAGAAAAAATTTTGGTATATGTGATATTACCTCTTTTTTTTTTTTTTTTTTTTTTTTTTTTTTTTTTTTTTTTGGTAATAAGGAAATTTTCATTGACCAAAATAGGAAAGAAATGGCCAAAAAAATGGAGCTTCGCTCGAAAGGAAATCCCGAACCTGCAGTTGGTAGTGGGGGAATTTTCAGAAATGAACATGACTGCTTGGGCCTTGCGCCATAGCCATGGGATTATATCTTGCTAAAGGTAATCTTGCTGAGGCTTCTGTGCCTAAAAATGTATGGATAGTAATTGTCTTTACATTGGTGTAGAAGAACTTGTTCCTTCAATCCACTTATATTCCACCACTTGTTTAAATAATTAAGAAGAATTGATTGTATATGCATTCCCTTATTTACATTATGTTTGTGAACATGCATGTGCATATGTGTTCATGTTCATGTGTCTGTAACAATATATTTGCGAATGATTTTTATGTATGCATTGCATGGGAGCCAATGTTATGAGAAGTAAACGTCAACTGAAACCTGTAAGCACAAAATGAAGAAAGAAGAAAGATGATTTTGATGAAGTCATGAAGTTGACAATATAATGCTTGCTAAGTGGAAGACTTTAGGAATTTGAGACTGAAACTTTTTTATTTATTTTGGGGTAATTTGGGACTGAAACTGTAATCAGTCCAACATAAGAACTAGGATCACTTTATGAAAGTATTTAGGTGGGGTGGAAATTTGTGATGACTTTGTTGATTGACTGGAGTGCCACTCAGATGCATGATAGCCTATCTGGTGGCATTTTTCTTATTTGTCGAGTGCTTAATTTCATATTCAAATATATGAAAAAACATTACTACCCATTTGTTGATAATAGGGGGTTAGGGGTTAGAATAGATTCTATCAATTGTCAAATACATATATCTATATATAATGACGATTTACAAGCCACTTTAATTCCACACAAATCA
The DNA here is from genome assembly GCA_039720395.1 of Liquidambar formosana. NCBI lineage: Eukaryota > Viridiplantae > Streptophyta > Magnoliopsida > Saxifragales > Altingiaceae > Liquidambar > Liquidambar formosana. The sequence continues at coordinate 3,656,733 of CM077834.1, forward strand.
ATCTCTCAAGATATATTGTGTGCCACCTTAAGAGTCCTTAACAAGTCCTGTAACATCTACATATATATTTATCCATTTGTTACGGTCCACTCTAGTCAACCAATGGATTTTCTCTAACCACAACAATAGTTCCATTCTCAACGTACCACCAAGTACTTCAAAGAAAATTTAACATAGACCAGCAAAGTTTCCCTGGTCATATATATCATCTGTCTACAAGCTTGGCTTTAATTTGTTGCACACTTGAGTTCAAAAAAGGTTGATGACTAGGAAGGAGTTCAAGACCGTCCGATCCTAAGATTGAGTTAAAAGACTGAAAAGCAAAGACTGTATAGTCTGGAAACTCAAAATATCAGATGGTGTAAATGCGCGGTTGGTCTACAAAAGTTGTGTTGCAAACAGATACCTTTGGAAGACGTACTTGGGATTTTTGCATTGACTTGGCAGCCCATAAATAGTATTCATCATTTTTTTTTTTTTTTTTGACGAAAAAATAGTATCCATCATTCACTTAACCTTCTGCCTCAACAATCATATCATTAATTTCTTATAGTTTTTTTTCAAGGAAAGATGGGGTGGTTTATTTGCTCTCAGTTTTGTTATGTTCTAACATTGGGCTTTGAAATTGTGTTGCAACAAAATATAATGTATTATGACGTGAATTAATGCACTACACTTTCCTTCAAACTTTGCGTGTAAGAAATGGGGCTCTTTTCCCTAAAAGGTAGGTTTTTTAATCTTTATTTTAACTTGGGTGTAGTTTTGAACTTAATTCCTAAACAGTGATAAATCGTGGTTGCTAACCACGATTTCAGGTTTGGTATACAAATCGGTATTTTTATCGCTCGTGCCAGTATAAAAAATTTATACGATAAAATCGTGGTTAGCAGCCACGATTTTAGTTGCAAACACACATCCAAAACGAAAAATGGGGGAGCTCTTTTTCAGATTTGGTTTTTGATTTTTGGCTCTCCCTCTCTCTCTCTCTCTCTCTCTCTCTGTCTCTCCTCTCCATATTTCAGATCTGGTTGTGGTGAAGCTTCCCCAACTTCCTTCTCCGCTCCTCCTCTCCGCTCTTGAGTGGAATGCCCCCCCGACAGCTGTGGTGAAGCTTCCCCAACCTCCTTCTCTTCTCCATTGTCGCCGGCAACCTCCATTTTTCAGATCTGGATGTGGTGAAGCTTCCCCAACGGTTGACGGCTGACAGCTGTGGTGAAGAGCTCCTCATCTCCGACGAAAAAAGTGGAATGCCCCCCATCCCGACCGCTGACGGCCATCGTGAAGAGCTCCTCCTCTCCGACGAAAATAGTGGAATGCCCCCCCATCCCGACGGCTGACGTGAAGCTTCCCCCCACCAGCAACCTCCTCTTCTTCTCCAACAATCACCGGCAGTCAGTCCCCCGAAGCCCCCGACGGTGAGTAAGGGTTTTCAATTTTTTTTTTTTTTTTTTGCTGCCAGTTGGGGTTTTGAAGCCCAAATGGACCACTGGTGAGGTATTTATTTATTAATTTATTCCAGCTGGGGTTTTGAATTTGTGCAACCTCCTTCTTCCCGACCGACGGCAGTGGTGAACAACCGGTCTCTTCTCTAAGCTTTCCTACCGACGGTAGCCGTCCCAGTGGTGAGTTAGGGTTTTCAATTTTTTATTTTTTTTTGCTGTCAATTGGGGATTTGCATTTTTTTGCTCTGAACTTGTGGTAAGTGGATACTCAATTTCATCCCGTGTATATGGCCTTCGGCGTTTTTTTTTTTTTTTTTTTTTTTCATTCAGGGAACCATTGTTTGCAAAGAGACAGGGGAACTTGTTATATTTATTTATTTATTTTTGCTGCTGCCAGTTGGGGTTTTGAATTTGTGCAGGGGAACATGTAACTTGGGCAAAGTTTGGTTGATTGTTAGTACTCTATCCTAATTTTAAAAATGGAAGAAGCTTTAATGCAAAAAATTTCTCTTGTGTGGATTTGGTATCACCGCAACCAAATTTCTCTTGTGTGGGTTACAATTTAGACAGCCTTGCAGCTATATCATTTAGTTTTTGTCCTTCTTTTGTGTGGATAATGTTTATTACTGATCTTTTTCTAGGAAATAATTCTGAAATCATGTGCAATCATTTCTCAAGATGAAGCATCATGGAAGTTGTACTTGTACATTTTTGCAGCAGTAAAAGTTAGGGAAGACATCATATTTGCTATGTCCTCGTGAGGTCTTCCTCCTCACCACCCACATCAGGTATGTATGTCTTACTTTCTCTTTAGCCAATTATGAGGTTCATCTCCATATGGTAAAACTGCAGAGCACTTGCTCATTTTGTCAAATGACCGAAATGGAGGGTGTCAAATAGGATTCAAAAGGGTGACATTTGGTTCCCATTTGAATGGTATGCAGTCTGCAGTGTTATATCAGTGAAGTTTGGTGCAATGTTACTGTTGTGGGTGCCATGCCGTTTTTAATTATATCTACTTTAGTATTTGGCCTGCTATGGGTTTGATTTTCAATTCAGTGCAATTATGCAAGGTAGTTGTTTGTATTTAAATTTGATTTCAATCACTAGGCTTACATGTAGACAGTCAACAATTTGTGCCAAATTTTGTCTTCAACTCCCATTTGTTGCTAAGGTGAATGGCTGACCATGTCTATTCTCATTAGTAAATGTACACACATTTTTTGTGTTTATGTTTGTTGAACTCCAACCCCACCACAGCAGGGGAATGATAAGGGATCATAATGATAATTTATTAAGTCTCACTAAGATAGCAGTTGTATTGAATTATAAAAAAGAAACAGTTTATTTCAAGAAACTCTCATTAGGGCAGCTATAAGATAACAATCTTGCTATGGCCAATGACCTCATAGGTTGATTGGCACTTCTCTCCGTGTAAGGAGGGGTCTCGTGTTATCATAATCAATTATTGATCCTGATAAAAATAAAGAAATGACTTAAATCTTCTGATTCATTATAGCCTATGGGGTGAACTTATAGTTTCTAAAACTTTCACCTCAAGGAGTTGAAGCCACTTCTCACTCTTTGGAAGACAACTTCTTGTAAGGTTTATCTTTAACTGATGCCGAGTAGGTGGTGACCTTATTTGTATTAAGAGAATTAATTGAGCTGAAGGTTTTGGATACTCTTATTAATACTCTTGTGAGATTATCAGTTTTACCAAATGTCACCCTTTTGAATCCTGTTTTCTTTTTTTGTCTTTTTTTCTTGGAAGAAAATTTTGAGACAGCATTTACTTTAGTTTTGTTTTGGAATCATGAAATTTGCTCAACTGTCTTCTTTTGATATTATAATTGCAGATGCTGCCCTTGGAGCTGGTGGAACCTGTGTGGAACTCTGGCTTCCGTCTTATACAGCTTTATCTGATCTAAGCGACCCTGCTCTAGAGTTGTAGCAAGCAAGCACCAACTTGTTCACGGATTGAGATCCTTCCATTAAACACGAATTGAATCCAGTTTGAAAATTGACCAGTAAGTGTTTGTTTCTTCAATGCACCTTTGTAATTTGAGATGATTTTGTACAGTTATATTCTTACTGCTACATATGCAACTAAGAAAATTGTAAATAACAAGCTTTTAGGGTCAATCATAATCACAATTACATGTTGAAATGTCTTTTTAATAATATCATAATCATTTGTAAGTGGAAAGCTATGTAAACAAGGATAATGTAATAATATTCGTGCTTGAATTACTGGTGGTTTTGAATTACTTGAATGAAGCAGTTATTGATGACAATAGTATTCATATCATGGTTTTTAGAATTTGTTGACTAGTTTGGATTATAAAATAAATAAATAAATAAATAAATTGGCCTAGGGTATATACATAATCAGCCAAAATCTGAAAATTTCAAAAGAAAAAAAAAAAAAAATGGACAAGTAGACCACTTCAGTATTTCTTATTGGTTTGATTAGATATTTGGATGGTTGAAATTCAGGGGTTTCTGGGCAAAAAAAATTTGCACGTCAATACGTGAATGAGAAACCATGATGAAGAACAGATTTAATGTTCTGGAAAATTTTGAGGTTAGGAATAAGACCTTTTTTCTTTTTCTTTTTGGGGTGGGTGTGTTGGTTTATATTGTGTGTCCCCATCCCAATTGAACACAGCTTTCAGTCACCAAATTTACCACTCAGACTTCAAGAGTTCACTTTGGACTTTGGAGGGTTAAAATATAGGCCCAATTACACCAATGGGCAAATGGTGCACACCTGCTTGGGCTTGGACTGAGTCAACATAGGCTACTAATGATGGTAATGTAGTTTCAAGCTGGTCCCTTTGAAAATTTGCTGTTTGACCTTCTCTCATAATAAAACTTGTTCCTCTTAAACACACTTTTAGTGTAGGTCAGAGGGTCCACGATTTGGAAAATCGAAATTTAAAGTCTAAAGAACCCTGGCACATATTTATTCTCATCTCCTATAGACTTGGTTATATAACTGACTTTAGCTGAGATTGTTATTGGCATTCTCTCTAACAAATTCAATATATTTTGAAGTCCCTTCTATCCTTGAATATTAATTTTAGGATGGTTTTATTTTGAAGAATGAAATTGTAATTGAAGATTTGATATGTGAATGCAATTGCAAATAATCTTCATAGATGAGTAGCACCTTTAAGGTGTACATTTATTATAGGCACCTTTTGTGGGTTTTTACTTATTGGTGAAAATCTTCTCAAATAGTCGATCTCACATGGGTGCAAAATCAATGCGAGGACTGAGACTGGTGACATAGCCTTAATGTTGGCCACTAGAGCAAATCAAGCTGATTGTTTCCTAGAGCTAATCATTGTAGTTGCTCATTTGGGTTTGGTCAATAATGATGGGGACAGTGTGGTCCAATTGGCAAAGAGAAGTGTCTTTGGATCCTTTGTGGCCAACATCATCCACCGGGCAATCAACATTGGAACAAAAATCTGCTCAACTAAGCTGGGGTGTCAATTATGGAAGTATTTAATGGTAGTCCTATAAAATATGCTGTATTTTTTTAGTATGCATTTTATTCTCATTTACTCTACTTAGTGTATGGACTTTAAATTATGGAATTAGACAATGTAATGATTTGTAAAAATCCAAACCATCTCAACTCTCTTTTATGTTCTCTTATGGGCTATATTCTCAGGCCAATTTGTGACTTGGAATTGAATTCAATCCCAGAATTTTAATTTTATGTACAGACCAATTAAGTCCAAGACACCTTGCAAGCATGCATATGCAGGGGATCTTTAACTGTTATGTACAATATTATGTGTAAAACCTAGATCATAAAATGTTAAAATGATTGCAAATAGTATGATTAAGGAGGGGTAGCTATATTATGACCATGGGCTAGATTTTGACAATGATCTAAATTTTTTTGATTTTTTGAATTAGCATAAATCTTCTTGTGGAAATGAAATCCTGACTTTTGACTAGTAATTTGGATGTAACAAACTTAAATTAAACGACTACTAACTTAACTACGAATGACTAGTAACATTTTAGTAAATGACTACTAACTTAACTACGAATGATTAGTAACTTAACGGGACAAAGTCTTGGTTGCCAACCACGATTTCTAAAAGTCGTGGTTAGCAACCACGATTTTACTTCTAAAATTTTTTCCCATTTTTTTTTAAACACTTATTAAGCATCATAATCGTGGTTGCTAACCACGATTTTGATTTAAAATCGTGACTAGTAAGCACGATTTTTGCGTATAAAAATTTTATACTGATACGAGCGATAAAATGACGAATTCGTATACCCAACCTAAAATCATGGTTGCTAACCACAATTTTATTAAAATCGTGGTTAGCAACCACGATTTATCACTGTCTAGGAATTAAGTTCAAAACTACACCCAAATCAGAATAAAGATTAAAAAACCTACCTTTTAGGGAAAAGAGCCAAGAAATGGTTTATGGCTTTATGCTACCGTTGGGTGAATGGGACCAATGATAGTACACGCATTCCACGTTAAGGGTTTTTAGCGGGGTCTAGTCAAGCATTCTTTAGCTTTTCACTCGGTTTTAAAACTAAAGGACCTTTAATGTAGAAAAATGCTTGTCTGACGACCTCATTGGTTCCTCTCTCGGCGTCTACATGAGTATGGTTCCAATCCCTATGCATTGCTTTAGATTATTTTAATTTTCTCATGGGCAATGCATGTCGTCTCCATTCAACGAGACAGGTCTTCAAAGCTAGGATGATCTCGAGGTAATTGCCATTTGTTGTGATGCACGGGTCTAACAAGCATTCTATGGATTTTCTCGCTAATGGAGTAGAGAGCAGAAACAACTAAACTTGGTAATATTTTTTACTTAGATGTGGTTTGTGTTAAGTTTCTAACTTAAAAGTCTAAACTTGTAAGTAAAGGATTCAAACAAGTATATGAAGCTATGCAAAACCCAATATTTAGGCCATGTGGGATGCGATATATTTTCAACACTCCCCCTCACGTGTAGGCTTACAACAAATACGGGTTTAATAGACCCAAGAATGACATGCTCTAATGCCATGTAAAGTTTCCAACTTAAAAACTCAAGCTTATAAGTGGAGGGCTCAAGCAAGTATATGAAACTATATCAAATCCAATATTTGGATGATGTAGGATGTGATATATTTTTAACAGTTTGAAGCAATGAAATGCTAGCAACAAGCATAAAAAAAGGAAGGAATGCATTTATGTAGGGTGCTAGCGCTAGCACCGGTGGAGAATGCATCAATAAGAAAATGAACTACGAAATTATTATTATTATTATTATTATTTATTATTAATTGACACTTTAAATTGAGATTTCTATGGTTAGGTGATTTTGAAATCCTTTCTTCTGGGATTTCTTTTGTTGATTTTTTTTGAAATAAAAAAGAATGATATATAATCCAAAATCATATGGCATCATAATTTTCTAATGATGTCTGACAAGTGGGACTTTAAATTGTTGGGTCTTTCATGAGGTTGTTAGCTATTGACCTACACTCACATGGGGCAATTATGCACGGTGCTAATATATTGACAATTTACAAGCTATTTTAATCCCACACAAAACAATCTTCCAAGATATTACGTCAATGATGTGCCACAGTAATGCTTTGTTTGGTTCCGAATTTTATTAGGAAAAAAAAAAATGGGGAATTGTATTTTTTTATTGTTTGCCAGATAATAGAAAATTAGAAAAAGAAATTTAATATTTAATATTTATCTTTCATTTTCTTTCCTTCTCATTTTTTTTATTTATTTTATGTTTGGTAAATAAAATAAATTTCATCTAATGTAATTTTATATTTCCTTTTGTTTTCTTTTCCTCTCATTTTTTTTTTTTTTTTTTCCCTTCTATATCTTGCACAGATGAAACCACTCATGGTGCCAATTCTGAGTGAAGGAGAGTGAGGTTGTTTTTTATGGAATATGTACTACCCTCTCGGTAAACCGGTTAACCGACATTATGGATTAATGGTCACTGAAGATTATCTGATTTCAGGTCTAATGGATCATAGATTCCTCATGTTGGATTTGTATGTAATCTTATTGGATCATAGGACATTAAATTGATTCTACACTTGTGTGACTCTTTACTTGCTTTATAATGGTTGTTTCTTTCTCTCTCATTCAATAGTGAAAATTCAGTGGGTGATGATGGGAATATTAATTTGTAATCTGGATGAAATAAGTGTTGGTAAATATAGTCTCTCGTTTGTTTTTTTTTAATCGTTTTATCAAACAATTCCTTTGACTGAAAATGTGAAAGAATAAGGTGCGGGTTCACTTTATGCATTGCTCCTCTTTCGTGTTTTGCTTATGATTATGTATTCCTCTAATTTGAATAGCTTAATTTAAGCTTGGCTCTTTGTGGGATTGTTCCCCTTAAAAAATTTTAAAAAATAAAAATAAAAATGGAGAGAGAGAGGCATCCATGGCTGCTTGGCTGAATGCCTGAATTTCTTCCTTTTAGGCTGGGTGAAATGAAGGCACCATAGCTTGATTCATATTTTGATTTGAAACCCTGTGGAAAATTTCTCCATTCGTCTTCTGCTATTCCCACCCGGGTTTTGGCCCAAGCCGGTTGTCATGGTAATTTGCTCATACAATTCCCAAATTGGGCTTTAAGACTGATTCTAGCCCGAGTTTGACTTGAATCTGATTGGTGTAATTCGACCCGCAAATTGTATGGTTACAACAGAATATAATGTATTATGGCTTTGATTTATAATGCACTACATTTTCCTGTTAGTTTTCTGTGTGTAATTAAGATTTGTGCTGTTGCTGGCTGAGAGGGGATCAATGGTAGATGACTTTAGGCGTGGGTTTGAACTTTGAAAGCAATGTGAATGAAGAAGTCCTACAAGTGGGGCTGGAAATTGTTAGGTCCTAGTCTTGTGCTTTCTAGTCATTTGCAACACACTGCTTTTTCTGGAACACGCGTGCCACGTGAAGAGTCTTTGACGGGTATTACAAGCATTCTATAGCTTCTCTCTCGGGTCTAAAACTAAAGCACCTTTAATGCACGTGTGAATTAGACAGGAAAAGAAATCAAAAGCCATGACCTTTAACGTGTGGAATATGAAAAGGAAAATAAAAGATGGAGAAAAGAGAAAAACTAAAGCACCTTTAATTGTGTGAATATGAAATGAAAGGGAAAACAAAAGATGAAGAAAAGAAAAAGTAAAGTAAAAGACAAACTATTATCAACGCAGTAGGGACTAGTTTTTCTCAGTCAATGGATATCTCAACTAGACGAATGTATATAGATCCAACGGTGAACAGTGTAAACGAAAGGCAGAGAATAGATTTGATCCAACGGTGAACGGTGAGCGTTGCCCTTCTCCAATTCAAGAACACCTTTTCCTTCGTTAGTTTTGCCTCTTCTGGTTATTGTGATGATCCAATAGTATCCAAAGATGGTAGATATGTTAACGGATCGGATTTTGATCCGAATCCGATAAAAAAATTAGGATATTGTAAGAGAATTGTGATCCAATAATTCGTTAATAATCCAAATTCGATAACACATTACTTAACAAATCAAATATGGATATTGCCTAATCCAATCTAATGAATTAAATAATATATTAGATTATATATTTTATTATTTATTAGTTTACCACATGATTTATTGTTATTATGAACATTATATATTAAAAATGTTAAAATTTATTCTCAAATTTAAAATATATTTCTTATGATCATAAAATTTTTAAATAAGTTCAATTTTTTTCCTAAAATTCATGCCAATTTTTTGTTAGCTATACATTTTGTAAGATTATCGGATCAGATCGGATTTTCGGTTGAGCATTTGAAAATAACAAATTCGAATATGGATTTGTATTTTATATGTCCATTGGTTTATTGGATCGGATCAAAGTTATTTCTTATCAGATCGGATTCGAATATACCATCATCGGGTCGAAATCCGACCTAGGTCTAAAAGATGGTGTCTTGGAATGTGAGTAATGATTGCTGTTCATGGGATGGTGTCACGTGCGAAGAGAGAGAAAGAGCATGTACAAACAAAACAAGAGAGAAAAAAAGAAAAAGAGGGGAGGAGCATCCCATGTATTTGCATGGAAGCAACTCTTAGAAATTGTCAAAAATAAGAGAAGTCAATCCCTCTACCCCCCAGCCCTATCCCCCGGGGGCTTTTCGAGTCTATCATGATTTGGTAAATGAACACGTTATTGTACATGTTTCCTCGCACTCATGGTCACTTGTTTCAACAAAATTTAATGTATTATGGATTAATCAGTCATGATATTTTTCTTTGTGAGAGAATGGTTTATGCAGTTGGCTTAATAAACATTCAAAGAAGCTTCAACTTTTTACATATTTAATGAAACGAATTCACGTTGGATTTTTTATTTTGGAAAATGCTATTTGTCCAAAAAAAAATTTCCCAAATACAAAATCCCACATAATGTTACAATAATAACAACCCAAAAATTTGAATTGGAACAGTGAGATCCAATACCAAGATGCCACCTCATTTGGGATCTTTAATTTAAGAAAAATTTTTGGTATATTTGATATTGCTTGCTTGCGGTTTGTTTGTCTTTTTTTTTTTTGGGTAAAATGCAAAAAACCCCCCTCTATTGTTACCCATTTTGCAGGATACCCCCCTCTAAAAAAAAACTCAACAAAAAATCCCCTATATTGTGCCACGGGGTACGCCGTTAACGGTGATGTTCAATGACCATTATACCCCTGTACGGAAAAACATTAAAATATTAGTTTTTGATAATTTTAAATGGTTTTTAAAAAATTATTTATGAAATTACCCTTTTACCCTTGACTGTTAAGCAAAACCAATGGCCCCCCACCCCGTGTTCATGGATGCTCAACCCTGGCTTCACCTCTGACTTCACCTCCGGCAGTCCACCCCTAGCTTCATCTCCAACGCCGACGCCGACGCTTGGCAGTTAGGATTCATCAATTTGGTTAAGGGCTTTTGTTTTAGGTTATGAAATAAAAGGGGAAAAATTGGTAGATCTGAGATCTCCGACCATGGCAGTAGTGATTATGGGGTGCTCCGGCGACGATGGCATGGCAGATCTAAGAAACCCATGGCTGAAACCATTGGCGGCATAGTAGGCATCGACGGCGAGCATATTGCCACTCCACCGTCACGTTGCCTCTGCACCCACGATGTCAATAAACCCAAACCCCGGCACCCACGTACTCAACCTTTGGTTGCCGATCCATCGAGCTTCAGATTCACCGAAAGGGGAGAAGAAGAAGAAGCATCAGGAGGAAGGGAAGAAAAAAAAAAAAAAAAAAACGCAGGAGAGAGAAGAAGATGAAGCACCACCACCACCACCAATGGAAAAAATGGAGGTTTGGGGTTCTTGAGCTTAAAAAGAGAGAGAGAGAGAGGAAAAGAAAGAAAGAAAGAAAAAAGGGGGGCGAGGGGGGAGCCATGGATGCCGGCGTCCATGGTCTCCTTCTTCTTCTCTGTGTTTTGTTTTTTTGGTAAAATCCCAAATCTGGTTCTTGAGCTTAAAGAGAGAGAGAGAGAGAGAGAGAGAGAGAGAGAGGAAAAGAAAGAAAGGAAAAAAAAAAGGGGGGGGCGATGGGGGAGCCAGGGATGCCGGCGTCCGTAGTCTTCTTCTTCCTTTTTTTTTTTTTTTTTTTTGGTAAAATCCCAAATCATCCTCTCTTTCTTTTTCTATGGGTAGATGGACCAAATCTGGGGTTGGCTTCTAGAGTCACCGACGAGGGTGAGGATGACGAGAGGAGGCCGGGAGAACGGGGCGGCGGATGTGGCGGCCGTGATCGGCCATGGCTACCGTGGAACAAACTGGTTTGACGAACCAGCTATGGCTGCTACTGTGTTCATGAAGAAAGGGCATTATTGTCTCAAAAATTAATAAACAACATCACGTGTGGCGCACTTGATGTTATTCTGTTAAATTGTCTAACGGCATGCAGACGGAGGGGGGTAATTGTCAACCCTAAATAATATAAGGGGTTTTTTGTTAGGTTTTTTTTTAGAGGGGTATCCTACAAAATGGGTAACAATGGAGGGGGGTTTTTTTGCATTTTACCCTTTTTGTTTTTTCCATTTTTTGGGTAATAAGGAAATTTTTATTGACCAAAGGAGGAAAGACTTGGATGTTTTTGTTGACTTTGCAGTCTATAAGTACTCCTATTTATCTTCTGCCTATTAACAAAACATTTTATCTTGAAGGAAAGATGGGGTGGTTTTCGTGCCTCTGCCTCCTCATCTTTCTCTTGCATTCTCAACTTAATTGTTCATCGTCTTTCTCTTCTATTTCTTCTTCCACGCAATTATACCGTCATGAGGAGAGCGCTGCCCTTCTTCAATTCAAGAACACCTTTTCCTTTAGTAGTTCTGCTTCTTCTAGTTATTGTGATGTATCGTATCCAAAGATGGTGTCTTGGAATATGAGTACTGATTGCTGCTCCTGGGATGAGGTCACGTGCGATGGGGTGAGGGGCCACGTGATTGGCTTGGACCTCAGTTGCAGTCGGCTTAAAGGCACCATCCGCTCCAACAATAGCCTCTTTCTCTTGCCTCACCTCCAATGGCTCAACCTCGATGACAACCACTTTAATTTCTCCCTAATTTCGTCTAAGTTTGGTGGGTTTGCGAGTTTGACACATCTCAACCTCTCATTCTTTGTATTTTCTGGTCTTATTCTATCAGAAATCTCCCACCTGTCCAAGTTGGCTTCACTTGATCTCTCTTGGAATAATTTTTGTCAACTAGAAACACAGAGTCTAGAAAGGCTTGCTCAAAACTTAACTGAGTTGAGAGAACTTTCTTTCAACAGAGTAAACATGTCTTTGGTTGAACCTAGTTTCTTGATGAATCTGTCTTCTTCTTTGACATCTCTCAATCTGGGTCAATGTACACTGCGAGGGAATTTACCAGGTAACATTTTTCACCTGACAAACCTACAGATGCTCAGGTTATACAGAAACTCTTATCTCACCAGTTATTTTCCAAATATCAACTGGAGCAGTTCCCTCGAGATTTTGGATCTCTCTTACACGAGTTTCTCAGGACAAGTACCTGATTCAATTGGTAATTTAAAGCATTTGAATTACTTGGATCTCTATGGTTGTGAATTCTCTAGGTCAATTCCAGAATCCCTTGGAAACCTTACTCAAATCACTCATTTGGGCTTCTATTCTAAGCATTTCATCAATCAAATCCCATCATCACTGTCAAACCTTGGGCAGCTTGTTGGAAACTTTTATTATTTTATGGAAGTTTCAAAACTTTATATATTTTGACAGTTTCAATTCTTGTCATTATATTGTTACCATTATGTGATTATGGTTATTGTCTGCTACTTTTAAAGATTTTATTACCATTTTTATTAGGTCTTAATGCTTATTACCATTGGATGTTAATAGCATTGAACGTTGGTTTGCTTGAACATTGTGCACAGGTTTCTAGGGCCTATATAAGTGGAACGTTCCAGCAAACATTGGAGTAATATATATCAGATTTATTCTTCTCTTTCATCTGTCTGTTCTTCTCTATCTCTCCTGTTCTTCTTATTTTCTTTTCTACTATTTTCTCTATATATTCTATGGGCAATTTAGACATGTTCTTGGCATCTGTTTGCTGTAGACGTGCACTATGGATCAGACCGCCTGAGAGGAACTGGGTTGTATCTTGGAGCCGTATATGACCACCAATACCTGCACGTGGGGAGGCGTATGCGACTTTAGGACAGCGAATACGTGCCTCACTGATTCCCTCAGGCTATGTTTTCTTTACTCTATTTATTTTACTTTGTGCGTTAATATTGATTGATGTTTACCTTGTTCTATTATGTTGTTAATTTGATTCTATCTAATTGTGTAATCATTTATATTTGTAAAATTGTTCATAGCGTAGTGGTTAAATAAATTTCCCAACAATCTAAAGTCGCATATATATAATGTGAATAATTATACGTTAAAAATTTTATCTATGAATTGTATTCAATTGTTTTGAGTATTAATGAATTTTTAGAAGAGATTTTATTCAGAATTGTGTGTGTTTTCATGTGCCAATATCACTGATGTTTAGTATGTGTTTTGTTCAAAAGAAATATACATAGATATAGAGATAGAGTGAATTTGTATTCCCTGTGTTTTAGTGATATAACTCTTGCATATGTTAGTTCCATTTAGATTTCTCTTTTGATGACAAATCTTTTGGTATTCTAGATAAATATCAGTTGGTAATGATTTTTTAAACAAGTGCTGTCTTTTGAATATAAAAAAAAACCTGTTCGTGTTCAAGAAAAAAAAAAAAAGGTTTAATGGAATATTGGTTCCTTGTTTGTTTTTCATTGGTCTATTGCCATCTTTATATATCCCACCAACAGAACATTGAGAATATAAATTCTTAATTTGATTCAAATTTAGTTAATAGGAAATTTGTATTTTAAAGCGTTAACTTCGTACTCAAGATGGAGTTTGGAAGTGCTTTTGTTTCTTTAATTGTTTGTCCATATTCACGATGCATCTATGATTTAAGATTTTACCCATTTGTATATTTTTTTCTGAGTGAGTATATATATGCTAGTAAATTTCTTGTGATAATATTGAGCTATATATATGCTGAACATGGGAACGTTTGGCTTTGTTCCATGAATTAAATCTGTTACACTGTTGACTCTTACTATTAGCTGTTTAACTAATAAAAGGGAACGGTTTCCTACTTTAAATTTTGCCATAACTTTATTAGTTGGTTTGCATTTTATTTGTTACAATTTGGCTATCTGCTGCTACCAAAATATAAGGAATTAAAAATATAAAAAAAAAAACTGTTCATGTTCTTACGTTTCATATGTCTAGCTTAAACAAATTCAATTGAATTGATATAAGACTATATTGAATTAAGTTTTCCTGGTGATCGAACTTGTCGATTAGTTCACTCCAATATATTACATGTCACCTGTGTACTTGTTTAGTGTTTCTATTGGCATGGGACATTAAAAGTAAAGTAATAAATAAATAAATAAAATCTTGAGGATCACTTAGATGAAAGGTTGAATTGTTTTCATTAGAATAATATGAAGTAATATTATGATTTAATTTTTTGATAGTTTTATGTGAACAATTTTGGTGTGACCGTTATGTATGTTAGATAATCTCTTTGGTAACCTATGCATCTAAAGTGGAACATAGACATTTGGCTAATCTGATGCATTTAATTGTATTTTATTGCTGGTTTTTCGTTTAGCCGTTTTAGCCCTACATAGCCTTTCATCTTGCTATTTTAGCATTAATGCAAGACACTTTGTTTTTTCGACAATTATTTTATTCGTTATTCTTATTGTACCTTACCGTTGGAATCATTATGGTTGCCTTACTTTTTAACACATTTGCATTTCATATACTTCTGTTACATAATTTATAGATATACATTTATCAAGTTTTGAAAAAGTTGGCCAGGCAGGTTAACTTGTGGACCTGTTGAGTATGGTCTTTCTAATTGTATCATGGACTTAAATATATATGCACTTGTGGTCATTGTAGTGTGGTCATTGATGTTGGAACTTTTCTTATTCTTTGTGGACTAAAAATAAATAGGATTTACATGTGATACCATTGTTATAATAAGATTCTTGTGATCTTTCTAATCGTCTTTCTATGATATTGTTAATTTTGGAAAAAAAAATGAAGAGTATATAGTCCTCATCAAATGCAACGATCTGATCAAATTTGATCCCAAATAATTTTCATGTGAGATATATGAAATGTGTATAAAGCGTTTCGTATTTTAAATTTATATATATTTACCATTTTCTATGAGAAGAATATGGTTTTGCATGTGTAATGTTAAATAAATTATATTGTTAGTCATATGATTGTTAACTATAAGAATTTCTTCATATAAATAGTTTATGGAAAATCTTCATCTAATCTAAATATGTTAAAATAATTATCTAGTGAGTATATATGATTTATTTTCTATGAACTCCAGTTGTCTTAAAATTTGTTTTTGCTCAATGTGAGACTTACTAGCTTAACTAATATATTTATATTTTTAATTAAAAAATTAAATGGGTTTGTATATATGGATGAATATATATTCCATAGGATTTGATTTAAAATAATATTATTCACAAGTAGAATTTTGTTAAACAATGTTTCATTGTACGTAGCATATTATAAAATATTTTGAATGTGAGGGTTTATTATCGGGTAATGGTTGTTGTGATATATTATATTTTACATGAGAATTATATTTTGTGGTAAAGATTTGAAATGGCTAAAATGGTGATTTCATAAAATTATAGTTTGGAGATGATTTACCACCTTAATTGTTAAATTTTATATGAAGAGTATTTATGGACGTGGAAATAAAATAGTCATTTTATTTGGAGCAAGATATTATTAATTGGGTAATAGTATTATCTTATGATTTACACTACATTATGTACATTGTGATTATGAATGGTTCTCATGGAAAAAAAAAATTGTATGATATTTACTATGTATATTATATTTCTTTGATGAAAGTCATAGAATTTATTATGTGTAATGACCCAAGAAAAATTTCACACACACACACACACGTGCACACACACACACACATCTATATATATATATATATATATATATATATATATATATATATATATATATATATATTGACAAGTGGCAGGTGAGGAGTGCCAAATGGCACGTGATAGAGAGCCAAATGGCATGAGATAGGCGCCAAATGGCTGGAGAAAAGGGGTTTGCATGGCTGCTATATGCCATGTGTCGTGTGTTTTGCATGAAGGAGGGGTATATATAGCAACATGTTTTTGCTACGCTGGAAGGGGAGAGAAAGAGAGGGAGAGGAAGAGAGAGAGAGAGAGAGAGAGAGAAAGAGAGAGAGGACGAAGGAGAAGAAGAAGCTAGAGAAAGAAAGAAGGAGAAAGAGAAAAGAACCGAGAGAGAGAAAAGAGGGATATTGCTCAAATTGGTAGAAAAGCTTGGAAATTCGGTAAGAAACTCTCATTTCTTATGTATTGGTTATGAAAAACAAGAATTAGATGGTAGGGAGAGTTAAAAACTGAGATTTGAGAAGTTTGGAAGATCATCCATGGCTTCCCGAAATTTGAGAAATTGATATTTTATGGCCTAGTTAAAACTAAAGCCTGAAATTTTTTCTGTAGATAACCCTTTGTGGGAAGAGAATACTGGTGAAGTTTGGTGGCGAAATTCTTTGTAGTTTGAGAGAAATAATTCAAATTCCGAAAAATGTATTTTGGTAATAACTTTTCATATATTTAGAATTTCATGGGTTTAGTATTTTTAATAAATACTACACTTCATAAGCTTTCCGTGGACATATGATTTGTTAAATTTGGTTAAGATTTGGATTTTATATGATTTTATAAAGTTTCTAGAATTTTTAGAATGAAAATTGGGAAAATTCTGCAAAAACAGCAGAAATGAAACAGGGAGGAAGAAAATAATCCGGTGCAGCAGGGTGCATATACCCTCGTTGCACCAGCACTGATTTGAGGGTGTAAATGAGATTTTTTGGATGCCAATTTTTTTTTGAAAATCATAGAAGAAAATAATAAAAATTCTTAAGAGGTCATTTTTCTGTTTGGAAGCTGAGAAAGTACATTTTTAAAGATGGGCCATTTTTGAGTTTTTAATCCCATAACTAACTTTGAAGGCTTATACAACTTTCATTCTAAATCAGATTTCGATGAAACTTGAGCCATTGTTCTCATGTTAAAGGGTACTATTTTCTAGAAAATTTTTATGAAATTTCATTAAGATCAAAAGTTTCCCCTGTTTGGGCCAAAAGACTGTTTTATCCCTAGTCTTGAAATGGACCCTAATGATCTTTGATTTTGGCATAGTTTGGACCAAAAATTTTCGTAGAACTACCCTATATTTAAAAAGGGGTTATAAAGTGGAAGTTTCACTAAAATTTGTATTTTTACATTTTACCTCTATGATAGAGAGGAATGATAAGATTGGTTGGGACTAGAACTGAAAGTTAAAATTCAAGTAATATTTCCATGAGTAAAGACTTGAATTATTACCTTTAAATTCATAAAGGTAGGTGTGATTAAGAGAATTGATTTTGTAAGTTGAACTTTATAAATTTTAGGCTTATTATTGAGAATTTTGATGACAAATCAATTAAAGAAATTAGAGTTTCATATGACCCTAAACCCTAATCATTGAAAGCAAAGGGTTGCTTAATGATGGAAATGAGAAATACGTATGTGGTGATATGAGACAATTTATTATATTAAGCCTATAGTGGCTTACGACTGTTGAAATAAATCAATAAACTGATTTATTATTTGAAGCTTATAGTAGCTTATAACCGTTGGAATAAATCAATTAACTGATTTATTATTTGAAGTTTATAGTAGCTTATAACTGTTGAAATAAATCAATGAACTAATTTATTATTTAAAGTTTATTATGATTTATGACTGTTGAAATAAATCAATGAGATGATTTATTATTTGAAGTTTATTATAGCTAATGATGTTGAAATAGATCAATGAGATGATTTATTATTGTGATTTATTATGTTGAATTTTATGATGCATCATTGTGGCACATTGATATTGTTGGATTTATATATGTTGATTGAGATAAATCAAAATATTGATGATGGGAGACAGCCGGGATTGAGCATATCCTGCAGTTAGTGCACTAATATACAGACTCATTGAGCAAGTAAGCCGTGATCTGTATACACATATTGCAAGGAGGCATATGTGTTGTGGCTGAATGGTAGAACACATTTGGCATGAGGCCTATGTGTATCGTTGAACACATTTGGCTTGAGGCCTATGTGTATTATTTTGAATTATATTTTGCAGGTTGTGAGATACAATAGCGATTCAAATATGAGATATTTTGTGATATTATCAGTTATGTGCCACAATGTTTTAGCATGAGATATGCATTTTTAGATTGATGAAATTGATATAATTTCAATTGAAATTTATAAATTATTTTGTAGTTTCTTATTAAGCTAGATAGCTTATATTGTTGTGATCAAAAGAAGCATTAATTGCATGAGATATGTATATGTATAGATTTGATTTGTTGAGAAAATTATTTTGTGCGTATGAGATGACTCTAAAAGTATTGAAATGAAGAGTATTGATTTATTGATAAGAAAAGGGATTTTCTTACTAAGCAAGATTGCTTATATGTTATTTAAATAATGTTTCAGGACAAGGAAAAAAATGATTTGATAGCAAAGCAAGGAAATTTTATGGAGCTAAGCAGGACGCTTTATTTGATGTTTTGTTTCATATTATTGGTTATGGGAAATGTTATACCATAATTATTAAGATGTAGCAGTGAGACTGGTGTCTGAAAGAAAGGAAAAGAGAATAGAAAACCATGTAAGTTCTAGTAATATTACTAGAAGCAGTTATGATGTACATGTTATTATGCTACATTAGGAATACATGCTAGAATTTTTTTGCGGGTCGTTACAGTTGGTATCAGAGCCTAGGAATTAGGTCTCGATGGGATTTAAAATCTTTTTTTGGTGATTAGTTCCTAAGTTTTAGCATATTAAAAATGAGAAAATTATGAGATTTGGAAGTTTAGATGAATAATTAAGGCTTTTGTGATTCATATTGTTGAAGTATCTGAAATTTTAGGTCTCAAGATAATGCTTATATTCGAGATGTGATATGTGTAGAAATGGAGAATGTTTGAGTTCATAGCGGAATTTCATATCTTTTGATGGTAGTAATGCATCCGAGTTCATTACTAGGGTTATGTAATCAGAAACTCAAGGTTAGAAATTCCATGAATAGCACCTGAAGATGACAAAAAAATACGCATTTGGTTGGAAAAGCTGGAAGTGATAGGGACATAGGGCTCAAGATGAACTTTGTGTGCCACATATTGAAGATTTGAAAGTGAAATTCTTAAGCAAAGGATGATTTTGACTTCTTGATAGGGAATAATGTGACAAGAGACCCAAGAGACCAATAGTCCCAATAGGCTCAAAATGGGTGAGGGTGAGGGTGAGGTTGAGGGATGAGTCATAGAATTCTATATCAGAAGCGGACGAGTCTTAGATCTAGATAGAAGATAGTTATGATATTGTTTTATATAAGATGAAGTACTTGAGTTAGTACTCTGAGTAGTATTGTGATTTGATTCGAAATTTTTATGAGAGAATACAATACCCTGTGGATTTTGGAATCATGTTTTCTTGAAAAAGAAAAAGAAGAAAGAAGAAACCGAACAAATTAAGTTAGAAGAACAAAGAGTCTATTAAGAATGAATCATGGCTTTGATATTTAGAAGAATACTTTAAGGTAAAAGAGTGCATTGAAATAGAGAAATGCAAGTGTGCTATTTTTCAATTTATGGGAGATGTTAAAAATAAGTGAGATTCAATTAGAAGAATGATAGAAGAATAAGCGATTATCCAATTGATGTGGATTGGTTGTAAAAGAAAATTTTTAGATAAATATTTTGTTCAACAGAGAAAAGCAAGAGAAAGAAAAGTTGGAAAATGGAGTTCATCTATATTTATTGAACAAGACAATATGTTAGTTACTGATTAACTTAACAAATTTGATGTTCCTTTCATGATGCGCACTACATTTGATGATATTGATAAATAGCAAGTGAAAAAGTTGTATTAGGATTAACATGATTCATTAGCCAAATTTTTGGCTGGATATGTGGATAGTCCCTATGAGACTATGATACGCAAAGTTTTGCATTATGTGGAAGAAAAATAAATAAAATACAAGGGTGTAAACAATATCGTTTGGGAAAAAGTAAATGCAGTTGTTAGTGCCCTGAAATGAACACCCAAAGGAATGATTTATTTTATTTTATTTTATGATACAAGAGTAAAATATGTTAGAGGATATGTCAGAATTTGACTTGCATTTAGTAGATCTATGGGAATGACATCTTTTTGCAATGATGATACAATCAGAGTTGATTAATTGATTATTAATAGCTCATACTGAAGACCAGAAAGTTGGATAATAGTTTCTGAAAATTAGAAAGAAGTTTTCATTAAATTAGAAGGTTAGAAATGATGGGGGATTGAGATCCTGTAATAGATTGTGTGTAACAAGTAATACGTACTGGACTTTGTTATTGGATTACCTAGATCAAAGCAAGGACATGATGCTATATGGGTGATTGTGGACCGAGTAACCAAGTCTGCTCACTCCATCCCTTATAACATTACGTATTCAGTTGAGAGAATGAGTAAAATATATATTTAAGAGATCATTTGATTACATGGAGTACCAGTGTCTATCGTATCCGATCGAGACCCTCATTTCATGTCTAAGTTTTGGAAAGGAATACAAGAAGCTTTTGGAAACGAAGTGAGATTAAGTACTACTTCCCATCCAGAAACAGATGGGCAAACTGAACGGATGAATCAAATTTTGGAAGATATGTTACGTGCCTGTGTATTGGATTTTGAAGCTAATTGGGAAGTGCATTTACCTTTGGTTGAGTTTGCCTATAATAATAGTTACCAGAGTAGTATCGGAATGGCACCATTTGAAGCTTTAATTGTACGGCAAGCCTTGTCGATCTCCTATATGCTAGGCTGAAGTAGGAGATAAAGCTTTCCTTAGACCTGATTTAGTTCATGAGACAACCGAGAAGATTTCCTTCATCAGAGAATGGTTAAAAGCTACACAGAGCAGACAAAAGAGTTATACAGATCAACGGAGAAAAGATTTGGAATTTCAAGCTGGCGATTACGTTTCATTGAAAATATCATCGATTAAGAGTGTAGTGAAATTTGGAAGAAAGAAAGGGAAGCTATCTCTACGCTTTATAGCACCCTTCAAGGTGATCAAGAAGATTAGAAATGTAGCCTATCGGCTTGAGATGCCTCCAGAATTCTCAGGAATCCACAACGTATTCCACGTATCCATGTTGCGTAAATGTGTGCATGATCCCTCACACATCGTGAAATTGGACAACATCGAATTAGATAAGGATGCTACCTACAAAGAGAAACCTGTTCGAATTTTGGATCGTGACAAGAAGATATTGCGGAACAAAGAAATTCCCTTAGTTAAAGTACAATGGAGTCATCATGATGAAAATAAAGCTTATTGGGAGTTAGAGTCAGAGATTCAAAAGAAGTATCTTCACTTGTTTGCCTAATAGGTACGTAATTTCGAGGACGAAATTTTTTTTTAGGGGGGAAGAGTGTAATGACCCAAGAAAAATCTCACACACACACACACACGCACACACACACACACACACACACACACACACACATATATATATATATTGACAAGTGGCAGGTGAGGAGTGCCAAATGGCACGTGATAGAGAGCTAAATGGCATGAGATAGGCGCCAAATGGCTAGAGAAAAGGGGGTTGCATGGCTGCTATATGCCATGTGTCATGTGTTTTGCATGAATGAGGGGTATATATAGCAACATGTTTTTGCTACGCTGGAAGGGGAGAGAAAGAGAGGGAGAGGGAGAGAGAGAAAGAGAGAGAGAGAGAAAGAAAGAGAGGACGAAGGAGAAGAAGAAGCTAGAGAAAGAAAGAAGGAGAAAGAGAAAGGAATCGAGAGAGAGAAAAGAGGGATATTGCTCAAATTGGTAGAAAAGCTTGGAAATTCGGTAAGAAACTCTCCTTTCTTATGTATTGGTTATGAAAAACAAGAATTAGATGGTAGGGAGAGTTAAAAACTGAGATTTGAGAAGTTTGGAAGATCATCCATGGCTTCCTGAAATTTGAGAAATTGATATTTTATGGCCTAATTAAAACTAAAGCCTGAAATTTTTACTGTAGATAACCCTTTGTGGGAAGAGAATACTGGTGAAGTTTGGTGGCGAAATTCTTTGTAGTTTGAGAGAAATAATTCAAATTCCGAAAAATATATTTTGGTAATAACTTTTCATATATTTAGAATTTCATGGGTTTAGATTTTTAATAAATACTACACTTCATAAGCTTTCCGTGGACATATGATTTGTTAAATTTGGTTAAGATTTGGATTTTATATGATTTATAAAGTTTCTGGAATTTTTAGAATGAAAATTGGGGAAATTCTGCAAAAACAGCAGAAACCGTGAAACAGGGAGGAAGAAGAAAGGGAAAATAATCCGGTGCAGTAGGGTGCATATACCCTCGTTACACCAGCACTGATTTGAGGGTGTAAATGAGACTCTTCGGATGCCAAATTTTTTTTGAAAATCATAGAAGAAAATAATAAAAATTCTTAAGAGGTCATTTTTCTGTTTGGAAGCTGAGAAAGTACATTTTTAAAGATGGGCCATTTTTGAGTTTTTAATCCCATAACTAACTTTGAAGGCTTATACAACTTTCATTCTAAATCAGATTTCGATGAAACTTGAGCCATTGTTCTCATGTTAAAGGGTACTATTTTCTAGAAAATTTTTATGAAATTTCATTTAGATAAAAAGTTTCCCCTGTTTGGGCCAAAAGACCGTTTTATCCCTAGTCTTGAAATGGACCCTAATGATCTTTGATTTTGGCATAGTTTGGACCAAAAATTTTCGTAGAACTACCCTATATTTAAAAAGGGGTTATAAAGTGGAAGTTTCACTAAAATTTGTATTTTTACATTTTACCTCTATGATAGAGAGGAATGATAAGATTGGTTGGGACTAGAACTGAAAGTTAAAATTCAAGTAATATTTCCATGAGTAAAGACTTGAATTATTACCTTTAAATTCATAAAGGTAGGTGTGATTAAGAGAATTGATTTTGTAAGTTGAACTTTATAAATTTTAGGCTTATTATTGAGAATTTCGATGACAAATCAATTAAAGAAATTAGAGTTTCATATGATCATAATCCTAATCATTGAAAGCAAAGGGTTGCTTAATGATGGAAATGAGAAATACGTATGTGGCGATATGAGACAATTTATTATATTAAGCCTATAGTGGCTTACGACTGTTGAAATAAATCAATAAACTGATTTATTATTTGAAGCTTATAGTAGCTTATAACCGTTGGAATAAATCAATTAACTGATTTATTATTTGAAGTTTATAGTAGCTTATAACTGTTGAAATAAATCAATGAACTAATTTATTATTTAAAGTTTATTATGATTTATGACTGTTGAAATAAATCAATGAGATGATTTATTATTTGAAGTTTATTATAGCTAATGATGTTGAAATAGATCAATGAGATGATTTATTATTGTGATTTATTATGTTGAATTTTATGATGCATCATTGTGACACATTTATATTGTTGGATTTATATCTGTTGATTGAGATAAATCAAAATATTGATGATGGGAGACAGCTGGGATTGAGCATATCCCGCAGTTAGTGCACTAATATACAGACTCATTGAGCAAGTAGGCCGTGATCTGTATACACATATTGCAAGGAGGCATATGTGCTGTGGCTGAATGGTAGAACACATTTGGCATGAGGCCTATGTGTATCGTTGAACACATTTGGCTTGAGGCCTATGTGTATTATTTTGAATTATATTTTGCAGGTTGTGAGATACAACAGCGATTCAGGTATGAGATATTTTGTGATATTATCAGTTATGTGCCACAATGTTTTAGCATGAGATATGCATTTTTAGATTGATGAAATTGATATAATTTCAATTGAAATTTATAAATTATTTTGTAGTTTCTTATTAAGTTAAATAGCTTATATTGTTGTGATCAAAAGAAGCATTAATTGCATGAGATATGTATATGTATAGATTTGATTTGCTGAGAAAATTATTTTGTGCGTATGAGATGACTCTAAAAGTATTGAAATGAAGAGTATTGATTTATTGATAAGAAAAGGGATTTTCTTACTAAGCAAGATTGCTTATATGTTATTTAAATAACGTTTCAGGACAAGGAAAAAAATGATTTGATAGCAAAGCAAGGAAATTTTATGGAGCTAAGCAGGACGCTTTATTTGATGTTTTGTTTCATATTATTGGTTATGGGAAAATGTTATACCATAATTATTAAGATGTAGCAGTGAGACTGGTGTCTGAAAGAAAGGAAAAGAGAATAGAAAACCATGTAAGTTCTAGTAATATTACTAGAAGCAGTTATGATGTACATGTTATTATGCTACATTAGGAATACATGCTAGAATTTTTTTGCGGGTCGTTATATTATGTTATCGTGCTTATAATTTCTTGTTGAGATTGAAGCATACATTGTTTACGAGATGATTGTCAGTAATCACGTTGGCTTTCAATTCTGTTATTTGTGGACTCATTTAAAGAATCAAAATATTCATTATTGTGGGGGTTCATTACATTGGCATATCTATTTTGTTTAAATTTGACTAATGTGTATATCAAGCTTTATGTGATACAGGAGACAAAACGATGATACCAATATAATTATGAGAAGCACAATGTGGTGCATAAAATGATATTTAGGAAATGTAATCCTAGATTTGTCGAGGAGAATGGGGCTAAGCCCACAGGGAGTCACCTAGGGAGGTGACCCAATCTTTTTGATTGGAGATCCCAAGGAAAAGGTTCAATGTGGTAAAAACAATCCATACTGCGTGACTCAAATTCCAGCACTCTTTTTGAGCAGACACATGCATAAAAATTATCCTACCCCATTCCTATGACATAGTGCTGATGACATGTGACGTTAAGGAAGGGTTATACGCTGAATGAGCCCGAGGCGGACATTCTTCCGCGAGGTACTTGTCACATGTACCCTTGAAGGACTCACCTAAGTGAGAGCTGTCGTGAGGCCGCGACTATGAGAATAGGGCTGTTCTCTAGAAACTCTCATGATAATCAAGATCGAGCACATGGCCTTTAATAGTGCAAACCTGCGCCAAGTATACGTGTCAATACCGTGTGTGTGACAGTTGAATTCTGGTCAAAAGAGTCTAGTTCAAGACTTAGTTCACTATGATTCCTTCAAAAGGAGATTGTCAACACTAAGTGTAGGCTCAAGTCCGGAAGGCTCCTACGCCTATTGCATGGTATATAATTGCCTAAAGAATTTTATTTATTTATTATAAATATATTATGTGATTTTAAAGTTTTGAATCTTGTGGGGGATTGTTGGAAACTTTTATTATTTTATGGAAGTTTCAAAACTTTATATATTTTGACAGTTTCAATTCTTGTCATTATATTGTTACCATTATGTGATTATGGTTATTGTCTGCTACTTTTAAAGATTTTATTACCATTTTTATTAGGTCTTAATGCTTATTACCATTGGATGTTAATAGCATTGACCGTTGGTTTGCTTGAACATTGTGCATAGGTTTCTAGGGCCTATATAAGTGGAACGTTCCAGCAAACATTGGAGTAATATATATCAGATTTATTCTTCTCTTTTATCTGTCTGTTCTTCTCTATCTTTCCTGTTCTTCTTATTTTCTTTTCTACTATTTTCTCTATATATTCTATGGGCAATTTAGACACGTTCTTGGCATCTGTCTGCTGTAGACGTGCACTATGGATTAGACCGCCTGAGAGGAACTGGGTTGTATCTTGGAGCCATATATGACCGCCAATACCTGCACGTGGGGAGGCGTATGCGACTTTAGGATAGCGAATACGTGCCTCACTGATTCCCTCAGGCTATGTTTTCTTTACTCTATTTATTTTACTTTGTGCGTTGATATTGATTGATGTTTACTTTGTTCTATTATGTTGTTAATTTGATATTTTATCTAATTGTGTAATCATTTATATTTGTGTAATTTATATTTGTAAAATTGTTCATAGCGTAGTGGTTAAATAAATTTCCCAACACAGCTCACTTATTTGAGACTCTCAGGCTTTAATTTCAATGCCCAGTTTCCATCCTTAGTTGCCAACCTGACACGCCTTGTTAGATTGTACCTTTCAAATAATAATTTTTGGGGTCCCATTCCTCCCCTAGTTCTTCCAAATTTGATGGACCTCGACTTGTCCCTTAACTCACTTGACGGGATAATTCCATCTTGGGTGTTTACTCTACCATCATTGTCGTCCTTAGACCTCAATGATAACAAGTTCTCTGGTCAAATCCCTGAATTTCAATATAATCAGCAAGCCGGTTCCACTGCTTCCCAATTACTTCCAAATTTGATGGCCCTCGACTTGTCCTATAACTCACTTAACGGGACAATTCCATCTTGAATGTTTACTCTACCATCATTGGTGTCCTTGGACCTCTGTCATAACAAGCTCTCTGGTCATATTCCTAAATTCCAGAACAATTCATTAAAGGAAGTCCATTTGAATGATAATGAGCTACAAGGCCCAATTCCAAGGTCAATTTTTCAACTTGTCAACCTCACTGTTCTTTCACTCTCATCAAATAATTTAAGTGGGACTGTGGAGTTCGATGAATTTCTTAAGCTCAAAAATCTAGAAAAACTTTATATTTCATATAATAGTACGTCTATCATGGAGCACCAACAACAACATCAACTCTACCTTGCCCAAACTTCTTTATTTGAGTCTATCTTCCAGCCACTTAAGTGAATTCCCATACTTCTTAAGAGCCCTAGAGAATTTGCAAGATCTAGACCTTTCCAACAACACAATTCATGGCGGGATTCCAAATTGGATGTGGGACTTGGGAAAGAATTCATTGTATCGTCTGAATCTTTCTTCTAAGTTGCTGACACGTGTTGTTAAACTTCCATGGAAGTATCTTCAAATTCTTGACCTTCATTCCAACTTGATTCAAGGACCACTTCCAGTTCCACTGCTTTCCACAATTTTTTTTTTAATGTCAAACTATAAATTGACCGGAAACATCCCTTCTTTGATTTGCAATGTGAGTAAACTTAAAGTTCTCGATTTGTCCAATAACCACTTGAGTGGCATAATTCCACGATGTTTGGGAAACTTTAACAATTCTCTTTCAGTGTTGGATTTGCGGATGAATAGCTTTCATGGCTCCATCACCACAATGTTTGCAAAAGGCAATCGGCTAAGAAATCTTAATTTGAATGGCAATCAATTGGAAGGACCAGTACTACAATCTTTAATCAATTGTAGCAACTTGGAAGTCCTAGATCTTAGAAACAACAAAATACATGATACATTCCCCAATTGGTTGGATACTCTTCCAGAGCTATGAGTTCTTGCCCTACGATCAAATAGATTCCACAGTGTCATAGGCGATTCCAAGACCAGGTTTCCTTCCCCAAGTTACGGATTATCGACCTGTCTCACAATGAGTTCATTGGGCTCTTGCTGGTAAATTATTTCAAAAATTGGAAAGCTATGATGATGAATGGAGACGAAGGAAAGACGGAATTGGAAGGGGGCAAACATTTATCAAGATTCTGTGATGGTGACGATGAAAGGGTTCGAGTAGAAATTGGTGAAAATATTAGCCATCTTCACAACCATTGATCTGTCCAACAATACATTCTGGGGATAGATTCCAAAGATCATTGGAAATCTTAATTCACTTAAAGTGCTCAACCTTTCATATAATAGCCTTGCAGGACAAATTCCACCATCACTAGGGAACTTGAACCAGCATGAATCATTAGATCTCTCTTCAAACAATCTCGATGGAGGAATTCCTTCGCAATTAACCAATTTGACATTCCTTGCAGTCTTTAACCTTTCACATAACCATTTGGTGGGAACGATTCCTCGAGGGAAACAATTTGACACATTCGAAAACAATTCATACAATGAAAACTCAGGGTTGTGTGGATTTCCATTGTCAAAGAAATGTGGGGATGTGGAGGCACCACAGCCACCACCATCGATTGAAAAAGAAGACAAATCCGAGTTTGCTGGTGGATTTGGATGGAAAGCGATAGTCATGGGGTATGGATGTGGAATGATTTTTGGATTGGTTATGGAATTCTTCATATTTATAACTGGAAAACCTGAATGGTTCATAAGGCTCGTCGAAGGAAGACCACACAAAAAGGTGAAAAGATGGAGCAAGAGTGCTCTTAGGCGGGGTGGAAGAAGAAATTAGCAATTGATGGCTTTCTTTGGTAAATGATGCAAATGCTTTTAGCTTTATGTAGTTAGATTAAAGAGTTCCTTTCATAATTTTGGAACTATATGGTTGTGTTCAAATTTGTAATAATGTTTTTTAGAGGTAAATTTTAGTGTTTTTAAACATGCACGGAGTATATTCTATCACAGTAGATAGTTGGACACTTGGACTGCTAAAACAGCCAACTATTCTTGGTTTAAAGCCCTGGGTTTTTTAATCTATTTTCATATCCAACAGAAGTAATGGATTCTTTTTCTTTGCCTTTTTAAAGGGTGGGGAGAGGTAGGTAGAAATATAAATAGATTTATATGTTATTAGTATAGTATATTTATATTATTAATCTGCATTGTTTTAAAAAAAATTTTTTTTTTTTGGGTTTTAATTTTCTTTGAGCTAACTATGTTTCTCTATTTTTTTTTTTATGTATCCTTCGTCATATTCGACTACAAGATCTAATAATACTCCTAACTTGGAGCAGAATAATGAGGGGACAACACTCGCAGTGTGGTAGTGCTTTTGTTTCCACCGTTCTATTTTGGTTTGCAGTGGCATGATAAAGAAGATGTGCAGTCAAACTTTTCAACAGAATATTGTTGGAATGCCAAATTTATCAGATCCTTCACCATCACTCCCCTGCACCTAATGCATGGAGGAGGAGGAATTGCACATGCTACATTCAGCTAGCTACATAAGTCATGATATCATGTAGACCTATGTAGAGTTGTGTTGTTCTAAGCTGTAATCGTTGTTGTTGTTCTCTATTTTAGCTGGAATTTGATAAGCAATATATTTCCATATTTACATGGGCCTATTTGATCAGGCCAGTTTCTACGAGTAGGGTACTATGACTGCTATAATGCTTTGTTTTTTTTGGGTGTGGGTGGGGGGTAAGAAGAAAAAAAACATAACATCAGAATATATTAAACAAGGAAACATTAGTATACTGGAATATATTTGGAATAATGAACCTTGACTCATTTGATATTTGGGTGTGGAACTGTGGTTGGGTTTGGGTCTGGTGACCAAGTCCCTCAGTTGCAAATTAGTTGGCTAGGCATGGTGTTTCTATTAAACAACAAATTGTTTTTAGAGATAAGCAGAATCTTCCTACTTGTATCACTGAAGAGCAGGGTCTTTTATACTTAAGACTTTAAACTTTTTATTCTCTTCATATTAGACTTCTCTGAGGGGTTAGGTAATAGGTACCTTCATCCCCACCTTTTCTAGGTGTATCTTTCTTCATTTTTTATCAATCAATTTCCCTCCTACCTTGGAGGTTCCACTAAAAAAAAATAAAAAATAAAAAATTCTGCACTGCTGGATTGCCGCCTTTCACCTTGAATGAGTTCATGACAGCCCTTTACACTGTTGATGACGACGAGGAGACGGCACTATGACGCATGTATCATTAATCTTCACATTGCATAAATTTTGTTCTAAAGTATTCATGTTTCAATGGGAAATTATGGGGTTACAGTTTATTCATTCATGGAAGTTTTGATTGAGTTTTTGACTAATTCATAGGTAACAAAATAAGTTTTTAGCTATTTCTGGTAATGCTCCATTGGTGAGATGATTATTCTACTCCATCTAGATTTTGTTTCTTACTAAAGAAAATGCTATAATGGCCGTCATTGGCTGCATTCATTGAGCCACTCCCCATTATTGAGTTTGTAGCTCCAACATTGGATAAAGACGTCTATTTAAGGCCATTGTCGGATGCAGATCGTGTTGACTACGGTTTTACATATACGCCTTTATGTTTGTATATGACTTTCAATGTATTGAGAAACAGGCCTATAATCATGCTTCATGTTTTGTTGGTAGAGTTGTTGATCATGATGTAATTATTTATTTATTTTAACAAAAAAGCTAGTTTTTTTTTTCCTGATTTATCATTTTTATAAATAATTTTTTCTGCCAGTAAATAATGTCTAATAATTCCAGCAGGCTTTAACTAGATAACTAGATGGCATCTTTTAACAATGTTTTTTCGTTCCTTTTTAATTTAAAGTGACCAAAACACCCTTATGTTACCTTTTTTGGTAATAAAAGAGCATATCAAAAGTTTTTTTTTTTTTTTTTTTTTTCATAAGATAGAGACACAAAAAACTACAGACTAACAACTCTGGGAAAGAAACCCCCCACATATCCTGTTGAAGCAGGGTCAGGAGACCAGTAGGAGGGAAGTCAAAGAAGTACGTATCAACTGAAGAACGAGCCCCTTCCTTTGCCAAGAAATCAGCACAGGCGTTACCTTCTCTAAGTGTATGGACAATCCTGCAGTCCCAATCCCTATTTACCATATCCTTACAATCTTGTATTAGATCCCCAAGAGGATGGAGCACATCCACTGGATTAATAATCATGTTCACGGCAGCTTGGGAGTCAATTTTACTACTATAGTACTATGCAAACATTTCATACAGGGCTCAAGCTTTCAGTAAATGGTAGCGTTTTGGACTGGATTACAGGGCTGTGTTGGGCCTGACCCCGATAATAAAAACTGAGCCCAAATCCATACGTGCCCATTTCTAGATGTAACAAGGCCCACGTAATTCTTTTCACCTTCCACTGTTTCGCCTGTCTGAACTACACTCCCTGGATAAGGAGTATCTAAAATCATTGAAGGCTGGACACGTCACATGTGCAAGAAGGTCAAGGTCGTATTTTGATTTGAAACCTGTGAAAGGGAACGACTATTGCAACCCTCCTAAAGGTTAAGTTGCCTTCCCAAATTTTTTAATGAGAAGAATGATGCTACAAAATGACCAAAAAGGGCTTTATGCAACCCACCCCTCCCGTTCCACTCTCTGGCACCCCTCTCCGGCAACATTCTCTGGCGAGCACCCACCCCTCTCCCGCACCTTCCTCCTCTTCTTCTCTCTCTCTCTTTTTTTTTTTTTTTTTCTTCAGAACCCTCTCCTGCACCCCCCCTCGTCGGCAACCCACCCCTGTCCCGTACCTTCCTCCTCTTCCCTCTTCTTCTCTTCTTCTCTTTTTTTTTTTTTTTTTTTTTTCTTTTCCTTCGGAGAACCCCTCTCCCGCACCCCCCCTCGTCGGCAGCCCTCCCTTCTCGTCGCTGGAAAAAATGGAAGAATACACAGATCTGACCACAGAGGAAAAAAAAAAAAGGAGAAGAAGAGTGAAGAGGAAGAACCTCCCGTCGCCGGCACCCCACCCCACCGGAAAAAATGGAGGTTTTGAAAAACCTCCCTTGCCAGAAACACACGGATCTCACCAGCAGCAAAAGGAAAAAAAAAAAAGAAAGAAAGAAAGAAAGAAAGAAGTGGAGAAGAAGAGAGAAGAGGAAGAACCTCCCGTTGCTGGCACCCCACCCCACTGGAAAAAATGGAGGTTTTGAAAAAAAAACCTCCCCCCACAGATCTGACGAGCAGAGGAAGGAAAGAAAAAAGAAGAAGAAGAAGAAAGAAGAGGAGAAGGAGAGAGAAGAGGAAGAACCTCCGTCGCCGTCGCCGTCACCGTTGCCGTTCTCCCATCGCCGTCTCGTGTGGGGGGGGGAGTGGGGTGGGTGAAGGGGTGGGTGAGAGTTAGGGTTATTTAGAAGAGGGGTGTTTTAGTCTTTTAAAGGGGTGGGTATATATATTTGGTGGGTGGGGATATCAGGTGAGGGCAACTTAACCCTTTGGGGGGTTGCAATAGCCGTTCCCCCTGTAGAAAATTTCTCCATTCGTCTTCTGCTAATCCCATCTGGGTTTTGGCCCAAGCTGGCTGTCATGGTACTTTGCTCACAACCTTTCCTTATAATTCCCAAATTGGGCTTTTAGACTGATTCTAGCCCGAGTTTGACTTGAATGCGATTAGTGTAATTCGACACGCAAATTGTATGGTTACAACAGAATATAGTGTATTATGGCTTTGATTAATGCACTACATTTTCCTGTTAGTTTTCTGTGTGTAATAATGATTTGTGCTGTTGTTGGCTGAGGGGGGGTCAATGGTAGATGATTGTAGGCGCGGGTTTGGACTTTGAAAGGTATGGGAATGAAGAAATCATTTCTATATGGCATGGGAGCTATTGTTCTGACAAGTAGAAGTCGTCTGAATCTGCTGAGCACAAATGCTTGAAAAAGAATGAAGTGAAGCTGACAGTATAATGCTTATCCCAAACAGATCTCGGGTGTCTCTCTACGCAATGTTGTCCTCGTATAGTTGTATGTATACATGCCCTTACAAAACGGAATAGAACAAAAAGACAAGAAAAAGAAACAAGATCTTAACAAAGACGAAAAACAATCTAACAAATTAAAGATCTTTATATATTAAATGGCATAAGTGTATTATTATGTATTAATCGAGGTATAATAATAAAAGAGAGTAGGTAATAAGGGTGGGTTTGGGATGGATTTTTAATGAAAATCCCAACCCCACCCCAAACCTTAACGGGTTCTTAAAAAAACCCCAAACCCATCCCTACCTCATTAAATATTATTCCAAACCCTTCCCACTAGAAGCGGAATAGGACAGGGCCCGAAAAAACCTATCTCGTTTACATCCCTAGGTCCATTGGATTATCGGATTGGATCAAAATTATTTCTTATTGGATCGGATTTAGATACACCATTATCGGGTCAAATCCGACCCAGGTCTAAAAGATGGTGTCTTGGAATGTGAGTAATGATTGCTGTTCATGGGATGGTGTCACATGCGGGGAGAGAGAGAGAGAGAGAGAGAGAGAGAGAGAGCGTGTACAAACAAAACAAGAGAGAAAAAAAGAAAAAAGAGATTTTTTGGGGGGGGGGGGGGGGGGAGCATCCCATGTATTTGCACGGAAGCAACTCTTAGAAATTGTCAAAGATAAGAGAAGTCAATCCCCCTACCCCACCCCCGTGGGCCTTTTTGAGTCTATCATGATTTGGTAAATGAACACGTTATTGTGATTCCTCACACTCATGGTCACTTGTTTCAACAAAATTCAATGTATTATGGATTAATCAGTCATGATATTTTTCTTTGTGAGAGAATGGTTTATGCAGTTGGCTTAATAAACATTCAAAGAAGCTTCAACTTTTTACATATTTAATGAAACGAATTCAGGTTGGATTTTTTATTTTGGAAAATGCTATTTGTCCACAAAAAAATTCCCAAATACAAAATCCCAGATAATATTACAATAATAACAACCCATAAATTTGAATTGGAATAATGAGATTCAATACCAAGATGCCACCTCATTTGGGATCTTGAATTTGAGAAAAAATTTTGATATATGTGATATTGCCTTTTTTTTTTCTTCTTCTTCTTTTTATGGTAATAAGGAAATTTTCATTGACCAAAAGAGGGAAGAAATGGCCAAAAAAATGGAGCTTTGCTCGAAAGGAAATCCCGGACCTGCAGCTGGTAGAGTGGTAGTGGGGGAATTTTCAGAAATGAACATGACTGCTTGGGCCTTGCGCCATAGCCATGGGATTATATCTTGCTAAGGCCTAAAGGTAATCTTGCCGTGGCTTCTGTGCCTAAAAATGTATGGATAATAATTGTCTTCACATTGGTGTGGAAGAACTTGTTCCTTGAATCTACTTATATTCCACCACTTGTCTAAATAATCAAGGAGAATTAATTGTATGTGCATTCCCTTGTTTATATATTTATGTTTGTGAACATGCATGTGTTTATGTGTTCACGTTCACGTGTCTATAACAATATATCTACTTATTCATGTTTGCGAATAATTTTTATGCATGCATTGCATGGGAGCCAATGTTATGAGAGGTAAACGTCAACTGAAGCCAGTAAGCACAAAATGAAAAGAAAGAAGAAAGATGATTTTGATCAAGTCATGAAGCTGACAATATAATGCTTGTAAAGTGGAAGACTTTAGGAATTTGGGACTGAAACGTTGTTTTATTTTTTATTTTGGGGTAATTTGGGACTGAAACTGTAATCTGTCCAACATAAGAACTTGGGCCACTTTATGAAAGTATTTAGTTTGGGGGTAATTTGGGACTTTAGTTTGAAGCAATGAAATGCTAGGAACAAGCGTAAAATGAACTACGAAATTATTATCAATTGACACTTTAAATTGAGATTTCTTTGGTTAGGTGATTTTATTATCCTCTTCTCTGGGATTTCTTATGTTTTTTTTTTCTAAAATAAAAAAAAAATTAGATATTTAGAATGATATAATCCAAAATCATATGACATCATAATTATGTGCCACATCAATGCTTTGTTTGGGTCTCAATTTTGTTAGCGAAAAAAATGAAATATAAGGAATTATACCTTTTTCTTTTTTTGGTGGATAAGGGAAAATTAGAAGAAGATATTTTATATTTTATATTGTAATTTCATTTTCTTTTCTCATTTTTTTTTATTTTACGTTTGGTAAATAAAATAAATTTCATCTACTATAAAGACCGTCAGATCCTATATTTGAGTTGAGATTGGGAGCCCATGCTCTTAGTATGATGGTGGGGAATCCACGTAATCTTCTGCCTCAACCAAATTATTCCACTCATTTCTTCAGTTTTTTGGCATCTTAAAGAATAAATGGAAAAAAAAAAAAAAAAAAATGGAAATCCCTACAGAGCATTGCAAGTTCTAACATTTTTTGCTGTGATTTGTTAGACACAATCGTTTGCTAAAAAAATTTGCAAAATGTAGTAAGAGGTTTTGCTCACTTTTGCTGATTGTTGCCTTTGTGGTTACTGGAACAATCGAAAAATCCTCATAATTTTTAGTTGATGGGAAATCCTCTTGATTAGTCTTCAAAGAGAACCCAGAGGAATTTAATTGTAGCATAACCCCTTTCTTGGTTCCAAAAT
The DNA here is from genome assembly GCA_039720395.1 of Liquidambar formosana. Taxonomy (NCBI): domain Eukaryota; kingdom Viridiplantae; phylum Streptophyta; class Magnoliopsida; order Saxifragales; family Altingiaceae; genus Liquidambar; species Liquidambar formosana. The sequence continues at coordinate 3,691,926 of CM077834.1, forward strand.
GTTTCTAGCTCATGAATTTAATTAGGTGGCATAAACTAATTATGGCCCGGCCATCAACTCATTCATCCTGGCCGTTCAATTGTCTGGCCATGCTTGTAAGACTGTGGTTAATTAATATAGCCACAGTTTAGGGACAAATGATAAAGTGAAATGAAATTTAAGTACTACTATCTCTACAAAAACAAAATTTATGTGAACTTTTTACATATATGTGCTCAAATTTTCAAATTAATTAGTTTGTTTATTTCGAACAACGACGATTAAATGCAATGCAAATTTCTTGTAAATTACATGCACTAAAGACTAAGGAAGATGACTTTGTAGCCTATAGAGACTTGCTGCAACCCGACTCATGTTATTTCAGCTTAATGTGCAAAAATGGAAAAGCTAAAGACATGAATTTTGTTTTCATGGCATGTAGTCGTCTTGTCTAATCCACAACCCAAAAATATATTGATCCAAAGCATGACCCTAACACTAATAAAGTATGGGTCTACTTGGAACGGGTATTACACTCACTTTAGACTTTACAAGCTAATTAAATTGACTGTCTATAGCCTGGTCGACTAGTCCATGAAGTTGACAAATTTGAAAAATCAAATCAAACCTAGAAAAACTGAAAAATAAGTCCGTCAACGATGGTGGCATCATTATCCCTCTTGCAAAGAGCTTTCTCAAATAATTGGCTATTACAGACGTGTAACTTCTTCATTTTATATATAGCAAAATTTGTTTTTGGGACCTTTATATGATCCTCTATCCAATGATAAAAAAAATGAAAAATGACAAACTCATTAATACACCCATGAAGCATCATAATTGTTCCCTTGGAAATATGTCTAATGGGTAAAGAGCAACTTTCATTTTATTTAACTCGCCAAAAGAAATATATCCAATCAAATTACAGTGACAATTAGATTCAATTCCTCTATTTGATGAAGCTAAAAAATATAAAAATAAAAGAAGCATATTTATAACCTAGAAATAGCTATAAAAAAAAATGTAATTTAGGTCATATGGTTGCTCCAAAGACAGAGTCCTTGATTGTGAAATCTATAATTGATATTGATGGCTATCAATTTATTTGTCAATTTGACTCTAAGGTGTGGAAACACCTTCAATCAATCAGTCCAATCCATTTATGGGAAATACTTTTTCAATCACAATCCATGGCTCCTAAAGTCCAACACGTAAATTTCAAGTAAGAAAATTCTATGTGGAAATAAAAGGAGGTGGAAACAGAAGCTAGATGTCTTTTCTTTTTTATTTTTATTTTTATAGCTTAATGGTGGTATAATTTCCCTAGCTTTTATAATTTTGGAATTATAAGGTCGCATTTGAATTAGTAATAATGTTCATACTTGTAGGTATGTTTTGGTGTTTTTAAACATCTATCGTACTAGATAGTTGGATTGCTAGAGCTACCACTTAGGCTGCGTTTGGTTTGATGGAATGGAATGGAGAGGGAATGGAATGGAAATGAATATTCCTTCACAATGTTTGGTAAGGGGTGGGAATGGAATAAAAAAGCATAGGTGGGACCCATTTTTAATGATTTTACTCCTTAAAAGGAGGGAATAACCATTCCTCTTGGTTTGGGAAGGAATGGCTATTCCCTCATTGAAGGAATAGACTCCTACAAAGGAATAGCCATTCCATTTCCTTTTATTTGGATAATGGAATAACCATTCCATTCCCTCCCTCATTCCCTCATAACAAACATAGCCTTAGTCTTGGTCCCAGAACTTTAAGGCAGTTGTTTTTATTTTATTTTTATTTTTTCTAATTTCATGTCTAACAAAAATTATGGATTTTTTCTCCTTTTTTTGCTTTTTTGGGGGGGGGGGGGGGGGGGGGGGGGTTATGATTCTAAATTTATATAGGCCCATTCTCATTTTAGATACCAAAATCAACTATTAAATGCTTTGTTCCGGTCATTCTATATATTTTTTTGGCTCACAGTATTAGGACAAGCTTTCAACAAAATACTGTTGAAATGTCAAAATTATCAAATTCTCGCCCTCCACCAATGCCATACAACAAGTCATAACTAAGAATATGTGGCCCGACAGTCTTTCAATAAGAGGCTCCATTAGGGTGTTCATCCTTAAAAGTGTAAAGCGACCACTTCTGGTGCAATGAATATTGCCACTAGCTTCTTGAAATTGTTTACATGGCATGTAGTTGTCTTGGGTCCACATCGATTAGGTACAATTTCAATTGTATAGGCTAAACTGACTGCCTATTGGCTAGTCGACTACTCCACGAAGCTGACTTATTTGAAAATTCAATTGGTCCAAGGAAAAATGAGTCCACCAACGATGTTGGTACTGTTATCCCTTTTGCAAGGAATTTTCTCAGATTCTCACTTATTTTGCGCATATAATCTAAGATAAATGTCATGTCACTTACCAAAAAAAGAAAAAAAAGATATATGTCGACATGTCATCATATATCTCAATGAATCCATCCTAGCTACTAGCTTATGTTCTATCAAAAATATATTAAAATATGCTACACAGGACAATCAAAGTTAACAAAAAAAGTCAAATTCTTTCATATGAGGAATAACCTCGAATTTTAATCGATCTGCAAATATAATTAAATTTTGTAGGCTAAATATATTGACTGCCTATAGCCTGGTCGACTAGTCCATGAAGGTGACAAAATTGAAAAATCAAACCTAGAAAAGACTAAAGAATGAGTCTGTCAACCATGATGGCATTGTTATCCCTCTTGCAAGGAGTTTTCTCAAATTCTTGGCTATTACGGACATGTAATTTAAGATATGCGTTATGTCATCATATTTATGGTTTATTACACTGAATCCATTCTATCAATTTACATTCTATCAAAAGAATGTTAAAATTTTTTTAACACGCAGCAATTAAAGTTAACAATTAAAAAAATTTTGGTCAAATACTTTTGTATAAAAGAAAACATCAAACTTTAATCTGCACATTTGATTAAATCATTTTATATATAGTGAAGTTTTGGATGTGAGACCTTTATATGATCCTCTATGCAATGATACAATAAACTAGTTACACCCATGAAGCATCCAAGAAGAGAGATTGTAAATGAGTTACAACGTGGTTCAAGCAATGCCCCTAGTCCCCTACGTCCATGACACCCAAAATAATAATAAACGTTAATAAAATAATAATAAAAGTTTCATAAGAGAATCCAATTTTATTTTGAATCTAAAAAATAAAATTGAAACAATTGAAGGCCTATCGTTATACTTCTGTTGAAAGTTGAAACTATTGCACAACATTAATTTGATGGGCTAAACCTTAATGGAAGACTTGGATGTTTTTGTTGACTTGGCAGTCTATAAGTACTCTTATTTTATCTTCTGCCTATTAACAATAATTTTATCTTCAAGGAAAGATGGGGTGGTTTTCGTGCCTCTGCCTCCTTATCTTTCTCTTGCATTCTCGACTTAATCGTTCATCGTCCTTCTCTTCTATTTCTTCTTCTACCCAATTATGCCCTCATCAGGAGAGCATTGCCCTTCTTCAATTCAGGAACACCTTTTCCTTTAATAGTTTTGCTTCTTCTAGTTTTTGTGATGTAT